>JAQIXG010002029.1:0-19074 GCA_034700105.1 Oconnorella tubifera | reverse complement strand
TGACTAAGAATTAACTCATAATCTTCAGCCTCCGATATACTCTTAACCAACTCTTTCAACTTCTCATTTGTCCCATTCCCGTCCTCTTTTTTCTCTTCATCCACTCTTATTTTCTTCTTCCCGCATTCATTTCCTTCCCTTTTCCCTTTTTCCCCGATAGATCGCCTACATGGCACCTCCTCCGGTTCCCTAAACATTTCTACTTCCCGTTCAGTGCTCAAAAACAAATCTTTTTCAACAAATAAATCGAATTCGTTTGAAGTTTTTACACTAGAACGTTTTCCATATTTGTTTTTATTTTGACCCGATTTGAATTTAACCGAAGTTTGACTTCCAATAAACTGATACGGGTCATCTAATTTATCCGGCAACTGGGAAACTTCTCCGGTAACGTCTTTCAAAACCTTTCCAGACTGTTTCACCGCAGTGTTTTTATGATTAATAATCTGCGAGCATTTATTACGCGTCATATGAACGGCAAAAGAATCTGATTTTGTAGACTTGTCAGGTTTAGATAATTCTGCAGAAATGTTGGATTTTAATAATTGAGGAGATTTTGGCAATTCCAGCACATGCGTAGATTTTCCTGTTTTTAATCCTGTTACAATTTCCTTTGACGTTGCCTTGGCTGTTGATATTCCTGGAGATATTTCCTTTAAAATTCTACCAGGTAATTCAGTTAATACTTCTGTAGATTGTCTTGTTTTTACTTCCTTTAATATTACTGGTTTCCCTCCTGGTATTTCCTTTGATATTCTTGTTGATGATCCTGTCGTAATTCCTGTAACTATTTCCTTTGATAGTCCTAATATTCCTGTATCTTTTGATACTGATATATCCTCCCCAATTTCTTTCCTATCAGCCCCAGAAGTGGAACTCTTTTTATTTGATTTTTGTTTCTTATTAACTTTACTGACTGAAACGAAATTCAAATTGTCATTGAAATCCCTAGAATCCCTCTCTAAAACTACATCCTGTTTGTCTAATTCGTCTCGAATCAGTAAATCAGGATTTTCGCTCGCAATTGAGACATGGGTTGAGATTTCTTTTAAGTTTTTTCTCACACGTCGACCTATTTTTTCACAATTTGAATTTACCGAAAATAATTCCAATTTACTTCTCAGTTCTCGATTATTTCTGAATTTCTCCCGCGCAATAGTTTCTGAAATTCCTTGCGCGCTTGTCTCGATGTTACAATCGTCAAACTTATCGTCAGAAATATTAAATCTCAATTTGTTTTCAAAAGTTGTAACAGAATCAGCGATTCCAAATCGTTCCAAATTTGGAGTTTTCTGAAAATGTAAACTTTCAGTTAGAGTCTGACATGGATCAGTCTGATGTTGAGTTGTGATTGGTGGAAGGGCATTAGAAGTCAGCGAATCGCGTTCGTGATTGAAAGAGTCAACCAACCGAACAACAGTTTCTGAAAGCTTGTTCCAGATTGGACGATCGAGTATGGCTCTAGAACCAATAGAAAAAGAGTTCAAATATACAAAAAATTATTGACAGAGTGATTAAAGTATTAGCACTAAGTTCCAGTATCATGTAATAGTATTTATAACTTGGTATTTTACAACTTGCTGAATCCTTTAGAAAGCTATTAATTATTATTGATAGCTGCAAAATAATAATAATAATCTAGGTTCAAAATTCATTGTAATTGGGTCGGTTTATTGAAGCCGTATTGACGGGTCAAGCGTTATCACTTAAAAAAAACTAAAGAAATACCTCTTAGTAAAAACAGATTTGCAAACAGGACAGCCAGCCGATGGTCTAGTACCAAGAACATCAAGTATACACTGACTGGAAAGGAAAATAAACCATCATCATTAACTTCATCATATCCCATTAACAGTTCAAAAAAATAAACAAATATTAAAGTTAAGGTTATTATGATAGGATGCGCTTATTTGCTCTCTAACAATAATATGAATATAAGACTTTACTAAAGGGTGTAGCAATTCAGCAAAATTGCGAACTACCTAAACTTGCAAATTAATGCCAGACAATGATTTAACTGCATCAATATAAAACCAACACAAAACAAAGTCAAAGCAATTATGAGAAATTTAAGTGATGAGTGAACACATCAGCAGTCAGGTAAATGCATTTGTAATGGTCAGCCCAAGTATTCACGGTCTAAATAGACAGATTAATCCAATGCATTTCATAATAATGAAAGAGAACACTCACTGACAAAACACATCAGTACATGACTTCAATGAAACGGCTTCTTTGATTGGTTCCTTGCTAAAAAACAAACAACCAATCAGAAATATTTGTAAAAAAACTATATAAATCATTGCAGGAAAGAATATTTAAAATATTAAAAAAATTAGCCAAAAATGTTCTAAGAACTGAAAAAAGATCACCACATAATGTTTCGTAAAGTTGACATGATCCTAAGAGTCAAAACCCCTTTACAACCTCCTCCCCCACAATAGAAAATTCAAATTAAATCCGTCATAATTAGAACGCAAGTGACAAATAAATATTTTTATGATAACAAATCATATTACAATGATAATCAATATTGTGATGACAATGATGATGATGAATGATGCTGCAAGCAGACTGTGGATGGTTTAAGACGACCAAGGGGGCCGGTGAGGAATGGCCTCCTTAAATTTTCAAGAAGAGTCATCTCTCTCCTGAATTTTGGTATTTTTCCCTCCCCTAGCAATTTCTTCATTGTCACACCATCATAGTGTCAAGCAGATTTTATCAGAGCCAGCCCCCCCCATGTTATCAGAATTTGCTGTCCAAATCCCCCCCCTCCTTTGTTGCCTGATTAGTATAATCCCCTCTTCCCAAATAACAAATTTACTTGCGGCCTCAAAAAAGAGTTAATTATTAAAACAACCAACCAAATAGGACAGTGAAATAACTTTGCTAGACGTTGAACAATCCCATTTATTTCAGCAATTACATTTTGTTTCTCCATTTTGTTGACTATTTATGCCACATGCATCCAGCTAAAGCTCTGATAGAGTAATCATTGATGCCATTCAACAGTCAATTATCTATAAAAAAAACCTGGATAGAATGTCCATACAGTCTAAATTGGAAGATAGAGTTTAGATAGTCTAGACTCTGTCTAGACAGGCTAGACTGTATAGACATTCTAGACTGTCTAGACAGAGTCTAGACTATCTAAACTAGTTAGACAGAGTTTGGAAAGTCTATAAAAACTATAAGTCTATAGAAAGCCAGGGTCAACTTCGGTTACGCACCTCATGAAGTTTTTAGAGCAAACATAAGACCACATATATAAGAAAGGATGAGGAATATAATAAATCAAGTCTCATCGCGAAATTCGAACTACATTGAACATTTTTGGAAAAAAATAAATTGTATGCTTTATAGTGTTTCTTCAATTATCGCTCATAAAATGACGCTTGTTTACAAATAAAAAATATAAATTAGCTAAATTCTCTGATAATAACTGCAAACTACGTCTGATCTGTCTCAATAACCCTAATCACGACTCTAGTTACAATCTAAACTTAAATTCTAACCCTAAACCATCTCTAACCCTAACTCGGTGAGGTGCAAAACCGAATTAGAGCCGGAAGCTAAAACTGGCTGGACAGAGTCTAGTTAGTCTAGAATCTTTACAGATAGATTATGTTATAGATAGTCGGTATAGTTTATTTTTGTAAATCAATAAGGTGCGAAATCGAAGTATTCCATGAATGAAAAAAAATCATCGTAAAATTTCTTCATTTTTCTTAATTTTTGACTACAGTGGATTTGGTTTGGAAAAATTGTAACTTTTAAATTATGATGAAAAATCTTCATCATGCGATTACGGATTTCTTTGAAATAAAAAAATAAACAAAAATCTCAAATATAAAATTGAAAAACAAAATTATTTCGCGCAATTTTAAAGTAAAGATATTATGGCGAGCAAAGTTGATTATAAAAACTATAGCTACCCACCCCCCCCCCCACGCACATGGGGGGGGTAGCTCGAAACCCATTACGTATGTAGAGGTAAAATTAGGATCTCGATAAACTTATCAAAGTGTAGAATTTGAAAAAAATGACAGGGGCTCTTATTGGGTCCCATATCCCATACTCTACCCATAAAAATAACTAAATTATTTTCAAGCAGAAAAATCTTTTATTAACACATTTAACGCGCATGATATTTTTATTCTGTTTTTATTTGTAGCTTAATTTAGTCAAGCGAACACTTTTGATTTTTAATTAGCAATTTAGCATGAATATTTATTATCTAATGAATATTCACTAGGCGAATTATATGCTCATGAATATTCATTATCTGCCATGTTGTTCTTGTTTCATCAGCTGAGCTGATATTTTTCATAATTTTTATCCGAATTTATCTCATCAATCCTTCGTCCCTCATGACGTCATTTCCCCTCTGACTGTTCACGTGACTCATTTATTCAAGTCAATGCTGGTATTTGGTGCGTGAAGGCGTCGCGAGGTAGTCATTTTTGATGTCAATTTTAGCTGTTTTTTGTTGAGACAATTTCTGCCTTTTTTGTGCTGTAGTTTGTCCCATTGTGAGACGGTCGAGTAATGCGGTATGAAATTACTTTAGTACATAGTCAGTATAATTAGGGTTGGAGTTAGAAATTAGAGTTTAGGGATAAGTTCTGATTAGGGTTTAGTTAGGGTTGAAATTTAGGCTGTACCGATTTGAGCTGGAATCGTTTTGTACCGAACTCGTATTAAATCAAAGCCATTGACATTTATAAGAATTGAACAAAGTTCTGAAAATCTGCAAAGTGAATGAATACGATGTAGATTGAATACACATTGTATAACAAATTGACAAAAACACAAAATCATAAATTAATATTTTTTTTCTAAAATGAAAATTTAAAGCTTAAAGCTTGTTACTTCTTAACTTTAATTGTTACTTTATTTTGTTCTTGCCTTTTAGTTGATTGCCTTGGTCAGTTTTGGTGCTACAGTAGTCATCATTAAAACAATCGTTCGCAATATTGCTCTATAGTCTAGACTAAAACGCTTGCAGTGAAGTGAGAAATCATTTTGATTGGACAGTGCATCGCAGCCTGCTAACAAATGCCCTTTATTGTTTAATTTATAAACTATCCAGAAAGTTCATTTGATGTTCTAGGCGTTTTTTTTCACTCGAAAAATTTGTGATTTGCTACTGATAGGACGTTTGTACGCGAGATTCAATAAATATTACTATTGGAACTGTAGAAAATTAACGTTTACATTTTTAATCGTTATTACTGTGCAATATGTGTTTATAAATACATTTAAATATTGAAAGGATAGAAATCAAATATTATTATTGCAGTCTAGATGCAGTGCAGTTTTGCTATCCTAATGGTACTATAATATTTTTACTAAAACTTTGATGCGCTATTGTGATTAGAAACGTCATCAATACGATTAGGTAGCTAGAGGTGCTAGTTAGTTTTATTAAATAACGAAATTAAGGGAAAGTAAGCGAGTGATACTTCATAGACTGTCAACTTTGTCTCTGTTGTAAAATGGCTACGGGTAATTCTTCATCTAAAACAAAGGGTGCAAATCATGTGATGCAGTCGAATGAGAAGACTGGCTCCGGTGTGAAACCATTGAGTTCTAGCAATGCTAAGTAAGTCACTGATTAAGGTATCGCATTTTGGATGAATTTTGATGACCTTTTAAGCCATTTATTCTAAAAAAAATTGTTAGATTTACATTTCATAAATCTCTTTTTATATAAATTAAATTTGTAGACTTGTGGAATATTTTGTTACTTTTATAGAATAGCTTTTGTGGGAACCTTGTTGCTTATGGGTTTCTTGATAAATATTGCAATGGAATACAATGAAGTTTAGAGCTCTAAAAGTATATGATTTAAAGATAACGTTCGACTTTCTAAAATTATATTTCTTTATCTCTTTTTAGCGGTAATGATGAGAAAGGTTGGAAGTCAAAGCTTAATATTCCTGAGAAAGATAATAGAGTTAAAACTACAGTAAGATTAAACGCTGTTTAAGTACAATTAATATTTTGAATGTAAATTTTAAGCTGTTATTTGAACATTTGTAGAATGATAGTAGATAGTGTTGTGATGTTTACGGCTGCGACATTATCCCTCGATGATTAAACATATGCTGAACTTTATTGATTTATTATTGATGAATAGTTTGATTTTTTAACTATTTATAATGCTGTGGAATTGTCATTTGTGTATTAATTTCATTATTAAGTTTTGTTTTGTGGCTCATTGGTATGTTATTGATAAATCGACTCAAACGATTAACTTTTAGACTTTTTGTCTAGGATTAGTGTTGAAACTGGTATTTAGTTTAGGGCTAATGTCTTGTGTACCATTAGTTTTAATTCTAAAGCATAAGTCTATCGATTAAAGATTATTTGAACTTTTAATTTAGACTTTAGATCTTTTTCTCAGGACGTGACCAATACTAAAGGTCATGATTTTGAGGACTACTGTCTACGCCGTGAGCTGCAGATGGGTATCTTTGAGAAGGGCTGGGAGAAGCCCTCGCCCATCCAGGAGGCCAGCATCCCCATCGCCCTGGCAGGGAGGGACATCCTGGCCAGAGCTAAGAATGGGACCGGGAAGACGGGGGCGTATGCCATCCCGTTGCTGGAGAGAATTGATGTCAGTAAGAATGATGTACAAGGTAGGGATTGTGATTTTTTTTGGCTGGTTTAGTAAAAAGCTACTGGCAATATACAGGTGTTAGAACAAAATTGAACAGTTAACTTTGGGATGTAAGTAATATGTCAATAGGATCACCGAACAGATTATGATATATTTAATACGTTTCATAAAGTAAAGCATTTATTAGATCCTGATATGATTATTTAATTTCTACATGCCACAATCTTAATATTTGATTAATGTCAGTGATGAATTGATATTATAAAATTGTCATCTGTTGCTTTAATATCGTGTGTTATGTAGTTAAATCTTGCATCAGTAGCTTGATTGTGTTCTGCGCAAATAAAAGTAAATAATGTTTATTAGTTGATTTCTTCAGCCATGATCTTAGTGCCAACTAGGGAGCTTGCCCTTCAGACGAGTCAGATTTGTATAGAGCTAAGTAAACACATTGGTTGCAAGGTAATGGTCACCACCGGGGGGACCAGTTTAAGAGATGATATCATGAGACTTTATGATCCTGGTTAGTGGGTAGCTTTCTAGTTCTTTCATAATGCTGCTGTTGTTTTTATACATCTAAATACTGTCATCATTTGGTTCTAAAACAATTTGCAAAGTAATAAACGTAAGAAGTCGCTAAGTGGACCTTTGTGCTTTTGTGAAATTAAATAGCAGACAGTATTTTAAAATCATTTATTTATATGCTTCGCAATGTTTTTGCGACTCTCTGTGATATATTTTGCAAACATTTACATCTTAACTGTCTGTGCTATGTAATTAAATCATGAAATAGGATTTTTGAGCTGAAATGACGTTAAGCTAGCAAAGAAATTGTGGAATGCCAGATATTATATTAGCCAATGTTTTTGATATGAATCATATGACTGCTCATATTGAATTGCGTAATGTAACGAATTGTGTTTTAATTGTGTTTTATATAGGCTTTTCTGTTACAAAATAGGCCTAGTGTATATTTATATAGAAATAATAATAATGTTTTCTTTAGTGCATGTGATAGTCGCTACGCCTGGGCGAGTGTTGGACTTGTTAAACAAAGACCTTATAAAGACTGCAAACTGCAAGACTCTTGTTCTTGATGAGGCTAGTTCTTGCCGCTTTGCATTTTTATAATAAATTGTGTAAATTTTTGTATTAAATATCTGAGAGTTTTTTTCATTGTATTGAAATTGATAATTTCAATAGAATGAAATTATCTCTGTATTTCGCTATCTCGCTGCTTTGTGCAGTGTTCTTGGAACTAAAAGATAATAAAGATGTTACGTGTTTATTATTAATTCACTTTTGTAATTAATATAATCCATTTAGTACAATTATATATTACTTCCACTTCGAGCTTCTATGCGTTAAATTTATGAAAATTTTAAATTAGCTCTTTTGTGTTTTTTAGGCAGATAAATTACTATCACAAGATTTTAAAGGCATGTTAGACGGCATCATTGGTTGTTTGCCGCATGATCAACAGATATTACTCTTTTCAGCAACTTTCCCGCTCACTGTCGAAGAATTTATGGTATGTTTTGATGAAATTTAAATTACTGGAGTGATTGTTAAAGTCTCTATTTATTTTAAAAGTTGAAATCATTGCTTGATTTTTTACTGTAGATTTTATAATTTTATTTTTTTTGAAATTTTTTTAAAGAAGTTATTTTCATAAATTTGATTTCTATAAAGTACTTGACAATTTCCTGCTGAAAGTTCTTGATAAATTCTTATCAAGAACTTAAATACAGTCAACTGTATTTAAATTTTAAATACAGTCTTAAATACAATCCATATTTGTATCTTAACTATAGTCAAAATTTTGTATTTGATAAATACTATTGTACTAATAGTACTGACTAAATACTAATAGTATTGACTGGATAATTAGATTATAAATATCTTATATTAATCTCATTAAGACCTCGTATTTTTTGTACAAGAGATATTGCATTGCAGTCATGAATAGGTTGCATTTTTGTTCAGGTGAAACACTTGAATAACCCGTATGAGATCAATCTTATGGATGAATTGACTCTGAAGGGAGTTAGTCAGTATTACGCTTTTGTTCAGGAGAAACAGAAAGTTCACTGCCTCAACACTCTATTCTCTAAGGTATGCTTTATAATGTTGCATAGAATAAGCCTAACAAGATTAACATAATCTTTCATAAATCATTCTTCAATCTATTTTTACTCGGAATTAGCCACTTTAGTAGTAAAACATTGAAAATAATATAATTATCGTTAAATTGACTGGTGTGATTTATTTACAGCTGCAAATCAATCAGTCGATAATCTTCTGCAACTCTGCACAACGTGTTGAACTGTTGGCCAAAAAGATAACAGAGCTTGGCTACTCGTGCTACTATATACATGCTAGAATGAATCAGCAACATCGTAATAGAATCTTTCATGATTTCCGTCAGGGATTATATCGCAATCTCGTTTGCTCCGGTAGGTTCTATTTTGAGATGATTATCAGATGTAATTCTGATGCTGAGTGCAGTTTAGATATATGACATCTTGAGATCATACATTTGCTTAAAAAATAAATAAATTATATATAAATAAATGATGTGTTGTCCTATGTTTGTTTGCTGTTATACATGTGGGGGAGGGACATGTGCAATGCGTCCTGTTGACATCTTATTTATAAGTGTAATACGCATCTCGAAGAGGTTTCTTAAGGGATCTCTAAGAGATTTCTTAAGGGATCTCTAAGTGATATCTTAAGGATCTCTAAGAGATTTCTTAAAGGATCTCTAAGAGATTTCTTAAGGGATATCTCTAAGAGATATCTTAAGAAATCTCTAAGAGATTTCTTAAGGGATATCTCTAAGAGATATCTTAAGGGATCTCAAAGATTTCTTAAGAGATCTCTAAGAGATATCTTAAGGGATCTCTAAGAGATATCCGAAGGGATTTCTCTAAGAGATATCCGAAGGGATCTCAAAGGTATTTCTATAGATTACTACAATCAGTGGATATTTGGAACAACTTTGTTTCATATAAGTACTGGACATAGAAAATATAATTACTACTCTGCGTTATTTATGAAGATCAAGTAATAGAATTCATACTAAGTTTTACTTGATCATTCGTCTTCTTTTAGATTTATTTACTCGCGGTATAGACATTCAGGCGGTTAACGTAGTCATTAACTTTGACTTCCCCAAACATTCAGAGACGTATCTACATCGTATAGGACGCTCTGGGAGATACGGACATCTAGGCATTGCTATCAATCTTATTACATATGATGATAGGTCAGTTGAGATCAGTGATTCGTCATTTTTACTTTTTCTATATTATTTATTAATAATAAAAAATGTGTGTTGTTATTTGAGTAATAGGTTTCTTGTGGAACATTTTATTAACGTAATTTTTGTATAATGTTATTTTAGTAATGAAAATAATTTGGATATTTTATTAGCAAAATGTTATTAATACTGATAAGTATTAGTGTACATTGATATTTGGGGTTCATTTGTCGGGTTAATATATTATGGTTCATTTATCTGGTTAATATATTTTGGGTCCATTTGTTAGGTTAATGTATTTGGAGTTCATTTGTCTGGTTAATGTATTTTGGGTCCATTCGTGGGGTTAATGTATGTAGGGTCCATTTGTCTGGTTAATGTATTTGGGGTCCATTTGTCTGGTTAATGTATTTGGAGTTCATTTGTCTGGTTAATGTATTTGGGGTCCATTTGTCTGGTTAATGTATTTGGGGTCCATTTGTCTGGTTAATGTATTTGGGGGTCCATTTGTCTGGTTAATGTATTTGGGGTTCATTTGTTAGTGTACCGGATATTGAAGATAATCTAAGTGGTTATGTAAATATCTGTTTTATTTTTTTATCCCCCGCCCTCGCCAGATTTTCTCTACATAAGATAGAGCAGGAACTAAGCACAGAAATAAAACCCATTCCTAAAGTCATCAATAAACAGCTGTACGTAGCCGAGTACCAACAGGAAGGGGATCTGGGAGAGGAGGAGCCTAGCGAGGAGACAGAGGGGCCAGAGGCGGAGCTTGGGGCCACAGGGGGCAGGGCTCTGAATGGGCCTAAAACATCCGCGGCTACGGTTGCAAAGCGACCGTAGTGAATTTATATCGGACTGCTGCGCGGTGACCAGTTGCTAGGTAGCCTGATCAGTTGTTAGGGGTGTGGCTTGTTGCTAGGGGGTGTGGCTTGTTGCTAGTGAGTATGATTTGAATCCAAAAGTAATGGAGTGATTATAAATGTTTTTGTTCGAGGCGTGACTTTGTTTATAATGTAAATATCGCAATGTATAGATCGATTGGAAGTTGAAGATGGAATTTATTTAAGGGTCTGTCATAATACACTCTGCGTTGAAGTTGCAAAATACATAGAAGTATTTGTGTCTTTCAATAAATAAATAAATGTAGAGATAACTTGGCTATTGCATTTTGGTCTACGACACTGCCCATCTGCCGATATTTGGTCTATTGATATTTGGTCAATGATGACATTAGGTTTAGGATTAGGGTAGACTAAATGTTGGTAGATAAGATATTGGTAGATTTCGTAGACCAAAAGTCTAGTCTAGTTGTTGAAGAAATCTTGCAAGATGGTATTCGAAACAGAAATTGTTTTTAAGTTTGGGACTGTGAAATTTGAAAGCCAAATGGGCTGATATTTTGTAACGGTAAAGATAAATAGAGCTGTTATTTTGTATGTGAGAGATTCTTACACATTTATATGAACTGTATGCATTGTATTGCGTCACATTTAGAGTGCTGTATAATACGAAGCGAATGAATGTATTGAAAAAGTTTGGGCATTGAATTAATCTATAGGCTTAATTAAGGCTACTAAGTAGTAACGAGTGCATAAAAGCTGAAAAATGATAGTTTTATATCGTAGGTTTACTGTAAAATAAAGGTGTTCTTTAACGTGGATAAATTTCTAAGTTATTTTATCATATAATTTAAATAATCTAGTGTTGAATTGTGAAAGAGTATTGTAAGCGAAAAGTGATGGCATTTGGTTTGCATTTGATTTTGGTGCATTTTGAAGCTTTATCTTGTGATATTTAAATTGACAAGAGGTTGATAAAGGAAAGTACCTTGTGAAAGTAATTTTATTTGAAGTGTGAAAAGATAAGGATTGCGTGAAAAGGATTTAGATATGATTTAAATCGGTTTGTGACTTCAATAGCTATGTTTCATTTTCGAAAGTGTTTGAAAATTTTAAAAGTTAATTTACGAGGATTTTGGGTAACTGAATGATGTCAGATAAAGTGTACCTGCTGTAGGTTAAGATAGAATTTGAACTAATTTAACGCAGAAACTTTAGTGAGACTTTTTTTTATCAGGTTATAAAAGGAATTAATTTTTTATAAGGTTCAAGTGAGTTAATTTAAATTAAGCTTCATGTCTAGATGATTATTATTAAATGAAATAAAAGTTATAGAATGAGACACTTTATTAAGTTAAAGTGCGCTGCAAATTATTGAAATTTTAGAATATTTTACTGACATATGATTCATACCAGAAGCCTTTTTGTAATAAGTCCAGTAAAATACTTAATGTTAATTGCATACTTAAAGTGTTACGATTAATAATTAGAGTTAAGGGTTATTGAGATGTAATTAACGCACTGAACAGATGAATTAAGCTAAAAGGGTAAAGCTTGATAAAATTGAGGTTTTTGCCGCAGATTCTTGTAAGCAGAGCAGATGTCAGTTATATTTTTTTTCTTTTACACTATCATTTAAATTACAATGATAATGATTATTTAGTTGAATTTATGGTGCTTTGCTAAATCTTGAGTGTTTCTTTGTTGAAACTTGACTCAATTTAAGTTAGGTTGCTTTTCATAGTCTAACTTGTTGTATTTGAATATAAAGTACTGTGTTTTTTAAGTTATGAGTGTAAGTATCGCTCTGAAAGTTTCATTTGTTTGTTTCATTGAAAGTCTTTATTTAATTTCTAGAGTTTAATTTTTTTTTATTTAATTACAAATAGTTGTAGAAATTTTAATTTTGTCAAGATGCGTTTTTGTTTTGAGTCATATTTGACTCTGCAGTAATTTTACATTAGCTTGTTGGAATATATTCAGCTAAAGCAAAATGTAAGTTGATTTAAATGCAGAAATTAAATCGGTTCATTCAATCTGAATCGAACCATTTAATAATATATTTTGCTGAACAATTTTATATATTTTGAATTGAAATCTAGTTGGAAGAAGTCAACATTTCTTTAGGTTAGAATTTTTGTGTGTATTATTCCATTTCTTTAGTTTTTTAAGTTCACTGTATTATTGGTCAAGTTTTGAAAAAGAACTTGATGAATTAATATTTAATTTCAGAGATTTAAGAAGAAGTGAGAGACTGCTTTGTCATATCATCTAGGAAAGCTCTATCCAGTTAGCTAATTCAGTAACTGGATTACACTTTTTTTTTAATAGCGGTATTTTACCACTCGAATCCATTGGATTAGATAATAGTCAAATCAGGCTTATCGCTTGATTTGAGTTTAGGCGATTAGGATGCCGTTCATTATTAAAGCGCTTCGCTATTGTGAGAACAAATGCGGCTCCTGACCCTTTTAGATAAAACGCTTAACCAACACTATGTTACCGCATTTAATTAATATTTTAAAATATTTGCACTGCAAAGATTATGTATGAAAATTTTCTTATGCTCTTTTGCAGTAAAAATAGTCATAAAAGGCTGAATAACTGAGTTCTACGATATTATTGAGCTAGGGTTAGGCCTGTTAGGATTTATCCAATTGATGATAAAGTCTATTCTATTGAGAAATAACCGTTTTATTTATCCAGCCATCCGTCTGCCTTTGAGATTTTAATGTCAATTAATTGTAATTTTTCTCTTATTTCCTTTTTTTGGTTAAATTCTGTGTATTTTTTACGTACATATAAATATTTTTCGCTTGATAATATTACGAATAGTAATATTAGATAATATTCAAAATTTAATTGTCGATATTAATTGCTAGAAGTAATGCTAATAAATGTTATCATTCCTTCAAATTAACGTTTGTTGCGGTATTAGACGCCAGTGGCATTTACATCTCATTAATGAATCGATAAATGTACCGTGGGTCTTATTTAATCTATGGATAATTCTTTTCTATCAAGTCAGTAAGTATCTTGATCAAGTTGATTATGTTGGTCTAGATCAAGTTGATTACTGAAGACTAAAGTATTAAGCTTTGTCATTAATTAGTCAAAATTAGATTGTGGCTGAGAGGATATCTACAAAAATTTCAACAACAGTTTCAACAAAAATTTGTTGAAGATTTTTATATCTGTAATTCTCAAAGGAAAATAATATGATGCGCTGTTTTAAGAGTAGAGTGTTCTCATTATTTGTGTAATGTGTCACTAAATAGACTTTTTGCTCTAATGTGACGTTAAGCAGGAGACAAATACTTGTCAAGTGAATCCAATAAATGATTAAAAGAAGTTTTTCTCATTGAAGGAAGTTTGTACTTTGGTCATTATTGCTCTCAATTTGACAATCGCGTAATTTATTACTTAATGTAAATTACATCGTTTTATAAACGATTCCAGGGAGTCGAAATATACATAGATTCTTGACATATGTACACTGTACAGATTCTATACGTATGCACAGATTTTATACACGTGTACAGATTCTATATAATGTATAGATTCTGTATATATATACAGATTATATATATATGTACAGATTCTGTATATATGTGCAGATTCTGTATAGATTTCTTAAAATTATGTTAAAATCACACAATGTCTTTATGTTATAATATCGACAATGTCAATATAATCCGGTGACATCATAGTCCAATGAAATATCTGCAATAACCACGACCCTTGCGCATTTTAACCAGTATAAAACTAAAATTATTTTTCCTTAGTTAAACAGGCTCCCTGGAATCCGTTATTAATGTTTTCTGTTCGGTGTTTAAATGTATTTATTTCATATCAATTTTTTTATTTTTTTTATTTTTGTTTGTAAAAAACGCTTGAGCCAAGCTAGGGAAAGAAATTTTATCTGACACGGAAATATTTCTTGCATTTTCTATGCATTTTCTTGAGATACTAAACTATCGTTGTAATATTTTAATTTGGGATACAAACGATTTCAGAACACAGTGTAGTGAGCGATTTTTTCTGTTGTTTAATTGAGTGTATGGATTATCATTATTTTCATTATTTTTTATGTTTAGAATGAGAAACTGTAATAGGATAATTGCAGTAATTCTTTTCCATGTTTTTTGTTATCTTTAGTTTCAAATATAAAGTCCGGTTTATAAAAGAATTGAGCAAATCTTTCTCTATATATGAGAAAGTCTAGCGCAATTTAAACGGGATATTTTCTTAGTTTTCAAATTTCGTGTTTCTTGTTTCTTGTTGCTTGTTTCATGACAAATATTTAAGACACAGAGTGTTTCAACCCAAACGCTTATCCATTTCCGAACAGACCCATTTTGGTACACTCTTTTCTGATCAGACCTATTTTTGTACTTTGTACTCTGTATTATCTCTACCTTGTAACTGCATTTTAAAGAAGTTCTTTCATGTAACTCTCTTGTCACTAAATCTAGTGTCAATATCTTGCAACTTTAATCTGTAACTCTTCTGATATGTACCTATCCTGTCACTTAGTCTTGTGTCTGTCACTTGTAACTAATCTGTTACTGTTCTGTCTTGTGTTTGTCACTGAGTCCAGTAACTATACCATGTAACTGTGTCAAGTAATGTTCTTGTAATTTCCCTGTCACTAAGTCTGATATCTGTAACTTGTAACCTGTAACTGTTCTGAAATTTAACTGTCTCGTCACTAAGTTTGACAGATGTACTCTGTGATCCTATCTTGTAACTGTTCAGTTACGTAACTGTCTTGTCACTGAGTCTGGTTACTTCATCTTGTAACTATCCTATGACCTTTATGTATGTTAATTACTCTATGAAGTAATAACCTTGTACTCTACTTTATCAATATTGACTTGTTATATTATCTTTACAGCTGTATTTAATAACTTTTCTTTAAAATTATGTCATCAAGTGAAATGATTTCCTCTACTAAATTTATATTCTCTACTTTATCCGTTTGTTTTGACTTTTGTTACTCCAGTAACAAAAGTCAAAAGCTTTTTTTGCTTCTGTTCAGTTGTTTTCAGTTTATAATATTATTATTTATATTTACAGCTTTGTCTTACGACTGTGTTATATAGCTCATCTCTTGTGTGTTTAACGCTTTCTTCATTTATTTAAAATTTGAAACTGCATAAAGAGCCAACTCATTATCCATTAATTTATTCCTTCAATCTTTGTATCAACATCGCTATCATCTTTATCTTGGTGATGTCTTTTATTGAACTTATCATTCAACATTAAATTATGACTTTTTTGTACTAATCTTTCTTCTAAACAACTGATCATCCGATTCATTGCGGTTATATTTTTTATTTTTGATGATTTTCATTGCGCAGAGTTTATATCTCCTTTTTTAGTTTTAGTTTTCAACTTTCTTTTGTGAGATTTTCATATAAAATTCAGCGCGTTTCTTTTTTAATGTTCACTAAGCTGTAATGGAGCTTAAAAAGTTTTTTCAGTTTTTTTGCAAATATGTTGAATTTTTCACCCGTCTGTACGTGCGCTAAATCAGTAATCTGATTTTCTTTAATTTTAAATATAATTTCTGTTTTTGAATAAATTCAAATTTGAGATTTTAAATATTATAAATTGTTACCGTAAAGTTTTTTTGCTCTCTAAATTTTATTCGAAATTTAATGCATTTTTCACTAATTTTACGTATTGAAATATATAAGTTTTTGTACTGAAATTGTATAAGGTTAATTTTTAGATGCTTTTTGTGAAACGTGTTGATTTTTAATTTATAAGCTTCGTATTACGCTATTATTAAGTTGAATTTTTTGTGATGATTTAAATGCATTAACATTGGGAAAGACCTGTGGCATTTGGAAACATAATGCATAAAACTAAAAACTAGTATCTAGTAATTGTAATGTAAGGAAGAAGCTTATAGGTACCGGGGTAATTAAGAATATCTAATGAAGTTTAAATGCTTTTTTGTGGAAGTCAAAATCAATGAACTAGCTTGAAGTAGAGTAGCCTACTTTTAATTTTAACTTTTAAATGTGGACAAAAAATAAACACAAAATTGTCAGTGACATTTTTTACAGTTAATTATCTTCTAATTATCTTTAAGAACATGTTATGGTTGAAATATATCAGTTGATAGTTGTAAAATTATATCACTATTATAAAGTTGTGGTATAAGTTCGTATGTGCAGAGATTGCATATTGTATCCGTATTCAAAATTAAGGACTCTTTATATTTCTATGAAGAAATAAGTCTTATAAATAAATAATTGATAGATTTTTACTCTGCTACCTTTTAGCGATAGATATATTACGTGATTTATGAATAATTTATGAGTAATTTTTGAAAGTTATTATCTAGTGATCCGGTTTAACTACTATATAGCTTATATTAGGTAAAGAGTAATAAAGGATTGATGGATAATTAGTCAACTGGTTAGTACTATTAACTGGTTATAAATTTTTCTTTAGTTATTTCTGGTAATATAGATACTTTTGGTTGCATTATAGGAGTGGTTATAATATGAGAGAGAAGGTATAGGTTAGAAGAATATTCAAAGGGTGGGTGGTGACTATATTATATTGGAAGGTGTGGGATGGGTTGGTGGAGGAAGGGAGAGAGGGAGGGGGGGGAATTTAAAAACTGGATTGGGAAAGGTTGAGGGAAGGAGGATGTGTGTTTATTGATGAAAATAAAAAAAATATATATAAAAAAGAAAACTGTTTAAATTGACTGATTTAATGATGTGATTGTGTGATATATGAATGTATGCAGAAAATGGATGAAAGGTGACGAATGAAATGACGAATGAAATGATGTAGGTTATAGGTGATTTTCTTGCTGAGATATCTTGTTTTTGATAAAGTAAATGATAGTTGATTTTGTGATGGTACGCATTTATTGGATTTCTGAATATGAAAATTTATGTATGGATTATAATTGAATGAACTGACTGCTTGTGATTGAGATTGTATCATTATGATCGCTAGTTGATTTTTGTCGGCATTGTTGTCAATCGAGTACATTTTGCTTCAGTCTTGAATGTTTGATAAATGAGCATTTTGTTTTATACATTGCGCATAAATTGTTCATCATCATTGTCATCATCATCGTCCTCATCATCATCATGCTGACTGAATAGAAAATCTGAACAAATTTAATGAACTCTTCACCAATATTATATCAACTCAAAAATTTAGTTTTTTGAATCCGTTATATTTAACTTAAGCATTTCTTTTTACTATGACACTGCGAGTTTTCTTTACATAATGTTTCTTATAAATACAGCTAAATAAAACCAAGATTTAATTGTCAACAGACACTGAATCAGTATTGTTTTGAAGAGTGTCTTTAAATTAATTTAATTTATGCATTAGTTAATTATTTAAGATGATTATTATGAATTTTTCATTGTTTTTGTTTTACCTATTGATGATTTAAAATTTTATTATAGCTTGAATTTAATCCAGTTAAAATTTTAACAATATTTGTTTTGCCAAAATTTACAAGAAATTATTTAATGCTCATTGACACTTATTTTCTGAGAAACTGTTAATTTTGAACTAATTAAATCAATAATTTCTTTTAAGAATACTGCTTTAATTGAAATCATTGTAAAAACTGATCATAAAGTGATTAAAACTAATATTCAAAATTCCATATTATTGGTATATTTGCATTTGGCTTAGTCATATTTTAAAGTAATTATTGTTGTTGCAGATTTCATTTCAATTTTTAAACAAATATAAAGCATTTCATTATAAATTTTGATTTATCCTTTGCATTGTTACATTTACATAGTAATATTCAATGGTCATGATTGTTATTATTAAACATCATAATAGGCTTTATGTCATATTAACACCAAATAATATTAGCACTAAAGAATGCAGCAAGTTGCACACTTTTGAAGGTATCGCTCACAGGAATTCAACCTGGGACCTCTGGATAAAGAGTTGTTAGTATAACGACTTTGTCAACAACACTACAAACAATACCACTAAAAAAAATCTTTTTGGAGTGTCATTTATCATTCTTCATTTAAAAACAAAGATTTAATCATTGCTATTGAACGTGTTAATTATAAATAGTTTATTGATAATTATAATCAGTAACTCTTGAGACGTCTTTCTAGCTGTTATACTGTCAACTTTATCCCTCATTCAATATGTACCCTTCAACCAAGCTTAGATTGTCAAGTTTTTTTGTAATTCCAAGTCCCCTTAAAATTAATGAATTGTACTTTCTGATTAACCAGTGTTAATAATAACAATTGTTTTCAAAATGAAAAAAAATTGAACATATATTTTTACATGCAAAAAAAATGGGGGGGGGGGGGGGTGGG
>JAQIXG010002028.1:0-19075 GCA_034700105.1 Oconnorella tubifera | reverse complement strand
TCACAACCCCCCCCCCCCCTCTTATTCTACGCAACTGGCTAAAATGTTAACTTTAGTTAATATTTATCTTTATAACAAAAGAGGAAATTTAAGTAATAATTGGCTGTGTTATTTATACAAATATTTACGTTTCAGTAGAATTCATTTTGCTTATTTATGCGGCAAAATATTCTATTTATAATTTTGTAGCAATATCGTTGTTTTTAAATCCATGTGTAAAATTTAAATTAATTTTTTTAATATAAAAAAAATTGAGCTAAATTAGTTTATAATATAAAATGTAAATTAAAATAGCATTTATTTTTGTTTATTACATTTAATTTTGTATACATAATTTGTAATAGTTTAATCTATTTACATTATAGTTCATTTTTTTATTTAATTAATAGCTGGGTCTCTGTCGCAAATTTAGGGTCCCTCTACAGAGCTATCACGGGGCCTTCAAATTCAAACTCGGGGACCCTAAATCCAACGCGTCACTTTATTGTTGCTAAATTTAATGTCTGTAGAGCACTTAAAACTCTAGGAATCTTATTTTTTTAATGATTTTATAAGTATAATCCTTATATTTATTCGCACAGAGAATTTGTAAGAGAAAATTAATTTATATTTGAAGCTTTTAGAAAGAAATGTATGTTGTAAGCTTTGTTAATTCTTAGCGACTGTAGATTAGAGCATATGATGTATTAGCAGTGGATGCATCTAGAACGATAGATTTCAATCGTATAATTTTCATAAATTTGTTGTGAATTTTTAGAATTTTTAAAGATCTGGTACTTTTGCTGAAAGCATTGCCTGTCAAATAGTTAATACACAATGTACTCTCACAACCTGTCTCAGTCAGTGGGAGGGATGTCAACATTACGTCCCCAGTACAATCCCCCTCCCCCCTCCACCGAGTCATGTGATCGAGCCATACAGCATCTTAGTCAGGCTTTGTATAATGACTGCATGTATAAAGATTTTTCTGATCTTCTACAAGTTTACAGGCAAAGTATGTGCTATAGATTAAATTATTTCATAAACCGTGCAGTAATTGTAAGAAGAATTATTATTTTAGACTTGAATTGTTTAGGTGTATAATTCAATTTTTTTTGTGAATTTTATGATTGATCAACAGTAGGCTATGTAAGTTTGCAAATGTAAAGTGTTATAGATTTTACAACTGACTATCTTGAATAAATTATATGATGATCACATGTTATTAAAGTGGATTCTGTTGAGTGATCTGTTTACAACAAGTATATGAGATTAATCTCATCTGTGATGTTATTTTTTTAGTAATGGAATATTGACAATATTGTAGTTAATCATAGTCTGGAATTGAATGGTTGTTAAATAATAATTAAATCTACCTAATCTTTAAGCTTATTTATCTTTAAGTTGCAATAATATATCTATATGATGATTTCTTTTTAATTTAAAAAATATATTTGCATATTAATATATTATTTATTCTCTCCTGTATTTTAATACCTGCGTGATATTGACTGCTCTATTTAGATGAACCAAGTTGCAGTGGTTTGCTTGAGAATGACTACGCCCATGACACGCTGAGTCAGATAGGACCGGCGTGTGGCAGTCATGAGATCGCACAGATCAAAAAAGTGCCGCTACCAGCTGAGCTCGTTGAAAGATTCGGATGTATCCTTTATTTTATTATCAGTGTAATTTGTAGCATCGTGCACAGATGATATTGTCTTATAAGAAACTCTTTTTATAATCTTCTTTATTATTTTATGTATGGTTTTTGTCATATAGATTTTTTATTTAAATAGTAAAAAAGTTTATTAAGATGTCAATAGTATTCGGTAAAATTTTATGCATTTCAAACATTTTTATATTTTATCTTCTCTTGTGAATCTACTTCGAGATTGATGGATCATTAATATTATCATTTTCTTTATTATCTTATTAATTTCAATATACAATGTTGAAATATTTTTGCTATTAAGTAAATGTAGCTGGCAACTATGCAGACTCTTATTGTAGCATTTATAACTTTTCTGTTCTTTATTTTCTTAAGTTTGAAATAAATTGACAAAATAGTGCGATCTAATTCAACTTAAATCTATTATTGTTTGGTTCTGTAATCACAAAACAGCTGTAGTGACTTTATCGCAAGTTTTAATGCATCCGTATTCAACAATATACATATATGTATGTTTGTTTTATATATACTTTATTGTTTACTTTATGTATATTAAAGCGTTAGCAAGGTGTTCGTGTCATTTATTTGCTGGTTAGGAGTTTCTTGATTCAGTATTTCTCAGACTTTCAGAGTAATTGTCTGATGGGATTGTTTCCTGAAATCAAGCGTGCTTGGCTTTCTATCGATAATGACATCTTTGTTTGGAACTATGAGGACGGGTTTGATTGATAAATTTTCTTTAACTTTTTAAATTCTCAAAATGGAAAACAAACATTCTTTAATTGGGCTTTTAGTTGAGATTAATTAATTTATTGTGTGATAATACAACAGATCTGACGGTATTAATAGTATTTTATATGATATACAGCCTTTAATATAGATGTAGTTGAAGTAAAATGATTGAGAACTGGACTCGGAATCGACGGGTCCAAGTTCTGTTTCAGTGAAATCTCACTATCGCAAACTTGCTGCACTCTTTAGTAAGATTTTTAAATCTTTAGCTACATCTGAGCCATATTTTAAAAAAATCTTGTAAAACTTTCTTTATTTTTTCATAAAGCATTATATTTATAATATTAATTAAATTTTTCAAGTTGTAATCAAAGTTATTTCTACTGATTATTTAGAAGTGACGTTGCTTATTTTGATGGACTCAGTGAAATGATTCTGTGCGCTCAGTTAGTCAAACCTAAACCGGGTCAGGCATTCTTTTATTAAAAGAGTAAAATCGAAATACTTTTAATCCGTTACTTTACCTGTCGAGTGACTATGAATTTATAACACAGCCTACAAAGTTGGCTTGTGGTAATGATTATGATTAGATTGACTTGGATTTGAACCGTGAATGTCTGATGGAAAGTTTTAATCGGCCGATAACTTATATCTCCGATAGATATAAATTCAGTTTGTTAACAGTTAAGCTTTACACTGTTTTAATTAGTTATATTGATCATTTTATTATTAATAATTACTGGATTATAATTTTATTTTATAGTTTTTATTTGTGAAATTTATTATTTTATTATTAACAATACTAGATTATAATTATTTTGTAATTTTTATACAGGTATCTTCCAGCCACATATAACACATTTACTTTGCCTTACTACTCCAGTTGACATCATTTTACTTGGAGTCAACTTTGTTCAGTCAGTTACAGGTACGCTTGTCTTCTAGTTCAATGATCTGTGATTTAATATAATATAAGTTACCATTTATTTTACTGGTACTTTTTAGATTGGCTTGTTTGAATGAAAAATCAAAGATTTACTTTCATTGAATGGGTGAAATTTAGAGCTTCATTTAGTATAAAATAAAATACTGTAACGTCAGAAATAAAACTAGAAATTCTATTGATGTTTTTGTATAGGTTTATATAAAGTGGTTTTTTCATATATTTGACTCGCATTGTTGTGTAATTATTTTAATTACATGCTTTGTAACTTGTTTCATATGCTTATATTTTTTAGGCACATATTGATCAAAAATGTATCCTTGTTTTAAAAATACTTTTTGAATCGCTGCTTGAATATTAATCGCGATATTCTTGCAGCCACTGATCAAGTAAATGATTTGCTAATTTTAACAAAAGTTCCTAACTATAATTATCTTTAGTTCCTAAAGATAATGAATGCGATGGAAACATTTATAGTGACCAAAAATGATGAGTGATTGTGAAATATTTAAATGTAATGTTTATATTAAATATATTATTAAAAATATTAAAAATATCATTTTTCTATAAGTCTTAAGAAGTCATTTCTTTAATGTCATCATATTCTTTCAGTTACTTTTGCTGTGTCACTTTAGGGATGTCACGTTTGGGAGAATTTGAAGAAATGTCATTGTTACCTGAACCTCTGTTCTCTCTCTCTACCGATGGTGTTTATCTGACTTGCATCGAGTCGACTCTCTCTGGTAGAATCTTTATGGGAGGCAAGGATGGTTGTCTGTATGAACTTGTGTACCAGGTGTCTTGTCTTAATCAATTGTAATCCAATCACAGTTTTTTGCTTAGAGCAAAATATGTTACAGATATTTTTACTTGGTTTCCATGTCATTCCTAAAGAAATTTATTTGTACTCTGTGTTAATAGTTAGTGCTTGCTCGATTTAGTATTAGCTTTTGCAGAACATGTTCATAACATTTGTTAAATAACCTTTTTTTGCTGATGTGATATTCAGAAAGAAGAAATCATCTTATGTCATCACTGATTTGATTATTTATAAGTTATTGTTTACAATGGTTTAAAAGTAGTTAGATATTATCCGACATTAAATTATATTTTTTTGATATTGTGCCATTTCGTTAGAAGTAGAGAAATGAGCAATATTGTATGATATCTTATTATATTCGTTGTTTTATTAACAACAGATGTAATAATTAAAACTAGTTCGCGTGTTAATATAGCATGCATATAGTTAATCATATATTGTTATTGTTAATATTGTATGCATATTAATATTTATTTGAAGCTTGATGTGAGGTAATTACAGTACTGTTTTTGGAATCAGTGCTTGTTAGATTCGAGTCTCTTGTAACTCGCAATATTCCTTCACTTGCTGCATCCTTTATTCGCTAACTTGTTTAGGCTGAGAGTGGTTGGTTTAGTCGTAAATGTCGCAAAGTGAATCACTCTTACAGTCGTCTTTCATTCATTGTTCCTTCATTCTTTAGTTCTACTCTAACAGAAGACGGTAAGTGATAATCAAACCTATAAAAAGCTAGATCTCCTTGTAAGTTGATTCAGCATTGTTTGGCTTATGTTAAACTCGTTGATAATGAATTGTAGAAAACAATACTCATAAAAGATATTATAATAACTGAAATAATTTATAAATGTTCTTTTCCGTCACTCTAACCCTAATATCAACATTTAAGATCAAGTAAACCTACTTCTATGAGGTATGAAACCGTATTGGACCCTGGAAATTGATTTTTTTATTTTCTGACTAGATGCTTTGGTTCAGATATGTATTGACGAATCGCGTTACACTTTATATACACGCTCTGAGAGAGGCACAATACAGGTATCACTTTGTTTTGTGTTTGATGGTTTGTGTTTGAGCACAAAAGCCAACACTGGCTGAGTAAAATAGATAGTGGAACAATTTGATAATGGTAGCAAATTAGTGAAGGTCTTATACATTATATTCATTAATTACATCTAAAAGGGATCTCTGGCTGTGCAAGCATCTTGTTAAATGGTGCAACAAGTCAGTGAAATATTGCGAGTAATAGTTAACGCAAACTAGGCAAGACACAAGTTTTACTGTATATTTTAATAGAATTTTATCATAATATCTTTTATTATTGCATTGCTTATAGCAGCGATTTATATTATTTATTTTTTTTGAATTATTTGAACTGATGTTTATTACTTAGCACCGTTATATTATGGTCTCATAATGACATGATATTATGATGTCATGATATGACATGATATTATGTGGCATAATATATGATATTATTGTGTCATGATGTCTTAACCAGGTGTTTGATCTTGGTGTTGATGGTAAGAGTATGAGTCGTGTTGCTACTGTATCCATGGAGACGACCTTTAGAAATGCTTGCCTCATTGTTAAGTAAGATATATCTTGTTGTTTTTTAATATTTATTTATTTATTTCATTTATATAGCAATATATCTCGTAGCATGTCAATGCACTGAAATGTATTTCTGCTGATATGACATTAAGCGGATAATTAATTAATCAATAATTGTATATATAAAATTTAAGTAAAAAGTTATACTTTTCAAATCAATAATGTTTCCTTACTTTGAATTGCCCGTCAGTTCAAACATCACATACTTGTTTGTAAATTGCAAAGTTTTAGTCAACTAAATTTCAGTTAATTTTCTGTCATTAGATACACGTGTTCACTCATCACTCATTGCTTAATTTCTACACAGTCTGTTCATAGCATTTACATGCGTGACTTCGTTTTGTTATGATTCAATATTGATATGTAATTGAATCTCTCATTCATTTTTTCTTGTTACTGTGCTGAGTTTGAGGTATTGTGCAGATAAATGTATTATACAGCCAAACATATGCAGATTAAGGTATAAATTTATTTATCAATTTTAATTTAGGAACAGTGAAAGAAAGCTATTTCAGCCGATTATTAATATTTCATCCATTAGTCGTTCAGAATCCAGTAACATACATCTTGTGGCAGTCACACAAATGGGTCAGTCATTCAGTTATCAACTAATATTGCGTTTCTTGCAGAAAGTTTAACTTTACGCCTCATTTATATCTATCAAAGTTTGATTAACATAATATTATATATCTATTAATTTAATGTATCTTTAAGGTTATTTAATATAACTTTGAGAGTTAAATGGAAGTCTGAAAGTACAAGTTTAGTTTTGATAATTTTGTGTGAAAAAAAGCTGCATATAATAAATTATTTTGATTCAATATTTGACTTATTAGTGCATAAGATTGTTTATATGGTAAGTTTTATATTTTTATCAGTGTTTGTTGAAATTTTCTGTGGAGAAAATTTTTTCATTTTTTCTATTTCAAATATACTCTTTATTTTTTTTAATGAATTTTTGATATATTAAATGATAATGTTTATCAAGATTATGTAATACGACTCCAGTATTAAAATAAATACATACCTAGTCAATTTTAGCAAATACGTTAAATAAATACGCTTTTAATATGTAAAGTTTGATTAACATAAAATACGTTTCATTCATGAAAATACCTCTCAGATTTGAAGTAAAACTTAACTTTCTTTCAGGAGTGCGCTTGTACTTTACAACGACTAACTTTGGTTCTCAGTCCTATAACTCAGACAATGTATCAGATTTAACTGGCACCCTGCAGACCACAAGTTCTGTGAGGACTCCTGAAAGACCTTATTTACTTAATCTGGTGCATGTCCGTCTGCCACCAGGCTACAGCGCAAGGGACACGTTAGGCAAGCCCGGTGATATCAGTACAGCACTCTACTCAAAGGGTCAGTCATCATCATATTAATGTGATATCATCATCATGTCAATGTGATCTCATGATGTTAATATCATATAATGTTAACGTGATACCTTCATCATGTTAATATGATATCATCACTTTAATGTGATATCATCATCACGTTAACGTGATGATGATATCGCGTTAACGTGATGCAATTATCAGGTTAACTTGATACCTTTGGATTATTCTATTAATTCAAAGTGGCATTTGCTTGCATGAGAAATCATGAAGAAAGAGAGCATTTAATAGACTTGCGTTGAAGACAAATGTTCACTTATCATTTGGTTTTATGTGTATAGTTTGCAGTTTTAACATTATATTGCAGTGATTATATATAAATGTTGTGGAAATATTGTCATGTATTTTTGTGATGTCAAGATATTAAGTAGCAAGAAATTAAACATGTATTCTGAATTATATAAACAGTGTGTTGTAATGTTATTTACATCTTGCTTTTGCTTATGATGTGACTTTGTATCGTTACGTTAAACGGTTACGCTTTTTTGTATTGTAGGCACAATGTTGCTGGCTTGTAGACAACCGGAAGACAATGATAAGCTTTGGATCGTTTCATCCGATAACTTTCCTTTTCAATCTATTCTCATTGAATCGCATGTAAGAGAAGGATTTTTTATGATGAAAATTGTGACTATCAATGTTAATGACAAGTTATTTATATTATATTTTATTAACGCATGGAGATATTAGTATTTGGCCCCGGTGTGTTCTGAACTTTTGAAAATGTTTTTATGTTCAAGCGTGATGATCTTTGATAGAATTATGATATAGGTTTATAATTTTTTACGCGTTTAGCGTTTGTGCTTTTTTCATTTTTTATTCATTTACATTGCGCGCTTCGTTATGAACTAAACACTCGTCACTTAGCCAAATTAACTTAGCCAAAAAATATAAAATTAATTGACTAAATAATTCATAGTTATTATCCTCTAGCGTAATAGTTATGGATAATTCCTTAGACATTTTCAACGGAGATATTTTATGACGGTTTCTTTTATCTGCTTTTTTTCTGTTTGCGTTTACCAGGAAAGTTTAACGATAGATGGGAGGGTTTGGTCATTCTCCGAAGTACCCTGTGTACTTCCCTCCTTGCCTTCCTACCCTCTGTACGTGGTTGGGCAAGGCGTGAATGACCCCCCTGCCGTGGTCACCCAGCATAATCAGATAGAACGCAGATTTGTCGTTATTAACTCTCAGGTAGAAAATGTTATATTTAAATGGTGTAAAAATGTTTAATGAAATGAAGTCACTGTAAAATATAAGCATCTCAATGACTGCAAAAATTAGAATTTAACATTTTGCTGTTACAAGTTTAATTTGACAAGTGCTATTTGAATTTATCCACACGTTGACTTTAAGGGCAGTACTAGACATTTTATGTTTAAATGGCAGTTTAAATTTAACCGGCATTGAGAGTTATTATGCGTTCTTATAGTTCATATACACGCGTTTCATTCGCTTCAGGGTACTTATCTTTTAACAAAGTTGTCTCCTGTGGATAAACTACAAAATCTTCTGATCAATTATGGAGCTGAATCGGAGGAAGTGAAATATCAGTTTGCACGTTTTAAGGTTCAGATTTCTTTTTGTTATTTCTCTCTTTGCATCACCCATTAACTGTTCTTGTTGTGATTATTGTAAAATTTTATCAAAGCATTTTATTTCATAGTAGTTAGAACTCATTGATTTGAGATCTCTCACCATAGGTTTGAGTCACATACGATGCAAATCTGAAACCTATATATTTCACTGACTTGCTGCGCCCTTTAATAGGATATTTAAATTGACATATTTACATAAAATAATTTTGAATATAATTTATTGTCGTATTTGAATTATATAGGTATTTTTTTAATTTCTTTACTTGACTTTAAATGAATAACTTTATTTAGATGATAGCTTGATATAAGATAATATTAATTAATCACAGAGAACTGCTATCAACCAAGTATTCATTTTATTTTCTTTTTTTTTATCATTGACACACTGTATTTGAGGAAAGTTATTTGCAAATTTATTTTACTTATAATTTCAATATTGAGCTTAATGATTATTTTGTTCCCAGATTTTAAATTTAGTTTGTCTTTTGTACTAAGGAGCAGGTCTGTGCTACGTGTCTTGTGTTGATCTGCTCTAGAAGTGTGGATCATCTGCAGGTTGAGAGATTGTTGATTTTTATTTCTTTTGTTTATCATTTAATATTTATCGTAGGGGTCCGCGACTATTCAGTCCCGCCGATTCAGTCCCATCGATTCAGTCCCTGCCCAATTCAGTCCTAGCCAATTTAGTACGAGCCGATTCAGTCCCAAGATTTAATTGTTAGGGTTAGGGTAACCCTAATCCTAACCATTTATTTACAGACATCACCGATCAAGAATCAAGATTGTGATGTGTCAATGGGCTAACTAGTTCTAAATAGAGTAAATATTCGAAGGGTAGTCGCTTCACAAGCGTATTTGTGAAGCGAGATCAACAAATATTATGTCATTTCAATAGATAATTAAATCTTGGGACTGAATCGGCTAGGACTGAATTGGACGGGGATTGAATCGGCGGGACTGAATACTCCTGTTCCATTATCGTAGAAACTATAATAGTCTTACAATTATTGTAAAATACAGTGAAAATAAAAAATATAAATAATCTAAAGTTATGAAAAATAGTAATGATGCTTGTAATCATATATTTAATATATTATGTTACTAGGATTCTATCAATTATACTTTAATATTTAAAAGTTTATTTACTAGAATATTAAGTATCAAAAGATTTCATGAATGTAGATGTCAAAGATATTCATTCTTCTTTATGTAAAATTAAGGAAAAAATGAATTAAGTATTGATTGATATTTTCTCGTTATTACACCCTGTTTACAATACAAGTATTATTGTCATCATCACTTTGTCTTGAGTTCATTTATTATTGTTTTCTATAGTGAATTTGTTCAAATGTTGATAATATGCCAAAAAACAAAGTTATATCACGCCACAAATGTACTCCTAATGTATTATATTGTAGGTGAATAGTGTGGCAACGAGAGCTTTTTTTCTTTACGGAGGTGAACCTGAGTATAAGTTTGCAGCTCAACCAGGCGGACCACTGGGTCACAGCACACCCTCTGGTTAGTTATTTGGGGGAGAACATTCGTATTTTTTTTATACTATATTTTGTTTTATTTTTATACCACTTTGTTGAGACTACAGTTATTATACAGTATGTAATGCGAAATATTCAATGTACATTTATACAAAATATATAATGTACAATTTATAATGTACAAATTATACATTGTACATTTGTACAAAATATATAATGTACAATATACAGTGTCAATGCTCGTTAGAGAAACTATTAGAGCACTGGATTCGAAATCGATAGTTCTAGGTTTGAATCCCGGATAGCTCACTATTATCTCTAATTAGCTGCACCGTTTAGTAAGATGCTTAAATTGACAGCTACGTCTTTGACATCGTTCATAATATGATAATCCAGATGTTACATGTGACCTTAAATGTACAATTGATTACCGTATTATATACTCTGTAACAACTTTCTAATTTTGATCTTTTCTTTCTTCTACAGGCAGTGCATTTGCTGGACCTGGAGGATACATGTCCACTCCGTATCAGGCTACACCAAGGGGTCAACTAAACTTCCAAAGCCCAGGGGCTTCTTTGCTCAGCCCCGCAGCCCCAGTTGCCCCTGAGTTGATATATTCTAATAAACATAAAGCTCTTTGTCTCTATATCAGTCGCATTTTACGGTATCATTTTAATCTTTTCTTCCCTAATTCTTTATATTTTTATATTTTTAATGTTTATATTCTTTTGTTTCAAGTATTACATAATGATAATTAAGTTGTAGTAATGCTGTAGGTAAAATGCACTTTTAATCGAAACTTAATGACGAAGCGGTAGAGCACCGGATTCAGATATGACATGTCCAGGTTCAATTCCTGTAAATTCTTACTACTGAGTTATTTGCTGCATCTTTTAATAAGGCGCTTAAATTTAAAGTTACATTTGAGACATCTTTCGATAAAAATAATTGTGCAACATTGTACAGTAAGAGAATAACTTTTAAATTAATATTTAATTGCAATATTAAGTTGCAATTGAATTGCATCATTTTTCTTGATGTAATTCTGTAAGTAATTCAGCTTGTACATGTACATAGAGGCATCCACTATACAATCACATAGGTTATTCTTCTCTAAGTATTGCTTATTAAGTAGTTCTGATATCTTTTGGAAAAGATTTTTTTTCTCAGTTTATGGCTACTGGTGACCTTAGTTCATTTTCTTTATACTTGCGTTGTGTTATAGTTGTGTTGTGTACTTTATATCTATAATACAGACCAGTGTGGGAAACATATATGGTTATGGAAATGAAGCTACCTCTGAAGTCAAAAGGAAAATCTACTTATGTACGCTGTGCTTTTATTTTGCTTCTAAACAATATCGAACTTATATCTATTGAATTCTGATTATTAGTGTACGACGTGATTTGTATGTTATTTTTAAATTACTTTTAAGCAATTTAATTGTATGCAGTTATAACATTATGTTATGTTATGCTATTATGTTTTTACAAATAAATAGTTTTTACAAACTTTTGTTTTGATCAGACACACTAATTTATTTTTATAATACTTTTTTGTTTTATATACGTTTACTGCATGTAACTATATTTAATGTTTTATTTGAGAGTGTTAGTGCATTATTCCGTGTTTCTATGATGCCTAGTTGGCTAGTGTTGTGGACAGTCATCAGTCTGCTTGGATTCTAAGTAAACTAGAAGGAATTAGAGACTTTATGAATGAATACATAACTCCTAGACTTGATCGGGCAGACGGGTTGGCTATTAGCTTAACAGTATTGCGTTTTGTAGATTGTAATGCTAAACCTGTGCCTTAGTACATTATAATTCTAAGTTATATAGTGATAATGATTTGTTTGAAATATTTCTAGTAAGAGAAGTTTTTGTTCTAAATGTAATAAAATATCGAATGCAACTGTTAATAGCAGTATTTTAAAATAGGTATTCTAATAAATTTTTGATTGTGAAGTTAATATCTTTCCATGCAGTGACTTTTATCGCTGAACTCAAAATGAAGAAAAATTGATGACAATCCTGATTGCATTACATGTCAATATTGACTTTGAATTAAAATTAAATATTCACTTGTCTTATTTAATGAAAACTTTTGTTGCAGTTAGAAAATTTATTTATCTTTTAAAGACGTTATTAAATAGTTTTAAAATAAATTGATCGCATTTGATTATTTACTTTATACTGTAAATTCGTTGTTGTTTTATTGGTGTAGTACATTGCTATCGCGCAGTGCTAGAGATCAAACGATGGATGATGCAACTAAAAGAAGAAACAGAGGTACGATTGCTTTCAAATCCCAGATATCCCTTCATCACTCAAACTTGATAAAATCATCACTAATTAATATTCATTACTAAGTATGTTTTATTCAAATATAAATTGAATATTAATCTATTAAAATAGCGTTTTTAATATCAATTGTGTTAAATGTAAGATGGATCGATGGTTACAAAAGTTGAAATTTTGTTTATTAGAAACACACATTTATTTTTTACATAATATAATAATGTATATTAGATGCAGCGGATATTGAAGAGAATGCTTCGTTGAGACAACTACACAGCCTCATTGGTGCAGCCTGTGAATATCTGGGACTGTGGAAGATACTTTGTGAACATCAGTTTCATATCATTGCTAATAATCTGACTAATGTAAGTACTTTTCTCAGACTTATTAATATAATTTAAATTTTATAATTTTTTGTCAAACTTGTTACCATCAATCAGCGGTGTATTTATTTAATAAATGCTTTGTCTTTCATTTGATAGTTCTGTAATATTATGACTATTTATTTCTATAAATTTATTTTAAATTTTTTTAATTTACACTTACATTTTATTGTAATATAATTGTATATATTTACTTGCATCGTGTAAATATTCTACTATATAACAAAATTTAGGAAGTTACTAAGCTTCATCATTTCCTTTTCTGAATCATTATTAATTGTTAAATAAATCTGATAGTTACTTTCATTGCTTTATTTTATGCATCATTCGATATAAAACTAATATATTATCATTTTTAAAGCCTATGTCAAAAAGATTAGAGCGCATGACTTGAAATTGAAAGGTCCCATTTTTTGAGTTTTGTCTATTTTACAATGTTTCGCTAACTTTTAGTAAAATACCTAATTTGACAGTTATATCTGCATCATCATTTACATTATGCTTAATATTTTGATTATTGATATTTAAGAAAACAAAATCATTAATCAAAATTATATAAATTTGTTCTTGGTTATCTTATGCTAACTTTTATACTTACAGGATCAGCAGAGAACTCTGCTGTCATTGACATTCAGTCAACTTCTATTATGCGGTCGTGACATTTGTCAGTCACTCATTAAGCACTTGGTCAATATGTACGTAGATGATAACGCTGCAACTGATGTAATCAGCGCTAGACTGCGTGATCTTTGTCCTTCTCTCTACGGATGCACGGATGAAATCTTCTCTAAGGTTCCTGCTTTGTATATTTTATGTTAATATTTTATATTTAGTTGATTTAAATAAGATGTATTTTATTGGCAGCTTTTTTGTAGTTAATGATGTAATTAAATTAAACGATGTAATTAAATTATTTCTATTCATAGTTAAATTACTGTAGTTATTTACTCTGATCAACTAAAGTTAGTGACTACAGAAATATTCAAACATTTATTACTCAGTTATTTATATTCTTATTTAGTTAAACTCGGTTATTCCATATGTCTTTAAATTACAGTGAACAATTCTAGAATGTTCTAGCCATCAATGAAATGGGTCTATATTTATATGTTCCGGTTTAGATTAGATATATTTTATCCTTTATATTTTCTTTAGATATATTATATTAGAAATTGTTGATGAGGTAAGGAAATAAATGTTTATTGCAGGGGAGTGAGAAACTGAAAGCTGCCAAGACGACTCAAAGTCAGGCAGAGAAAGAAAAGTTGATAGTGGAAGCACTGGAGGTCGGTTAGAAACTCTCAACGAGTTTATTTTATGATTTATACGATTAGAATTTTCTCATTGTAATCAATATGAATCAGAATTGGTGAAAAACATGTGACCGATTGGCTTATAAAAATTGCAAGGAATTGTTATTGATAAGTTTTAATTTGGATTAAACTGTGCTAGTAATGTATTAAACTGTATTTAAATAAACTTTATAATTTATATTTCTGTTGGTTACGTTTCTGTAGAGATACAAGGAGATCAGTTTGCAGTTAGATCTGCCGTTTGTTTGCAATCAGTTTGCCTCCGTTCGTTTTTACACCGGCATACTTGACTTAGCATTGACAGCTGCATCTAAGCGTGATCCTCAATGTCTAGCTCTGCATTACTACTGTAATGGCAAGCCTAACACTGATGTACAGGGTGCAGCGGCATATGCTGTCAGGTTGAAATCAACCTGTGTTTTTATTACTTTATGATGCTTTTACTATATTGCTTTTATTAAGTTGTTATTATTATCACATTCTTTTTAACTATATATTTAGATTTGTTTAATAAAATTTATTTACAGTATTTGTAATTATTTGTAATTAGACTTTATATATTGTGTAGTCAGATAGAGAGTTAGCACTTAAAAATAAGATGAAAATTCTGTTAAAGCTTTGTATAAGCTTTTTCCGTCGTACTCTTCAATAATATTCTCTTGTGAAAATAATTTCTTCATTTGGTAAGGAGCCTATTGTCAGCTCATCATTTGACACCAGCTGTCACATTGAAATGATTATTTTGGGCTGATGTGATTTTGGGCTGACCTGAAGTTGACAAAAAGTCAATTGAAAGGTTAAAATGTTAAAGAAACGAATGATGTTTTAGAATGGATTGTTATAAAGTGATCACTGAGAGCTTGGATTACTTATTGAATGCCGGGGCACAGGGTCCCATCACCCCGGGGGTGCCTTTATTGCCCGGACCTCCTCCTACCATGAATGATGCAACTAGACTCTCAGGATCTGATGCAGAGAGATATGTACGTTCAAAATAATCTTGTGATTGCCTATTTTTTATATAGATAAAATATTGGACGCTGCATTTTATCTAATAGGGCATTGTGCTGTGTGTGTTTTTAATGCTATCATTTATAGTCTTGTGTGCATGGATTATTCAGTGATACCGTGCAATGTCTACGTTTTTTGTTTTAATAAAAAGTCTTATTAATTTATATAACATTTAGGTAATATTATACATTATGCGAAAGTCTTCTTTTGACTGTATTGCATTTTTATCTAATTTTAATTTTAGAGTGAGTCAATCATTATCTGTTATTAAATAGTGTTTTTGGCATAGATATCTTAAGCAGCAAATAAGCAAACAAGCCTTAAAAGAGTCAAAGAACTTCATAAAGAGCATTTATAACTATAGCTAAACAAAATTAAAACTATTGTTTGTTTATTTCATGGAAGCTAGGAAAATTACTAATTTTTGTATTTTGTTTTGTGAAAGGAATTATATCATTAAGTTTAACGATATTTATATCGGATAATATTTAGAATAGTTTAAAATCATTCACAGGCAGAACAGATGTTTACTTTGGGACTGAAGTCAGACGATCAAATGTTTCACATTGCCCTTTATGATTGGCTTATTTGCAGAAACATGTCTGAAAAACTCTTAGAAGTATGTTTTGTCCTGTATGGCTTTCAATTTAATTTTAGATTTCTTATATTTATTGTTATCTTATAACGATTATGTTTAATCTTATTAGCATTCAATTTTAATTTGTAAAATTAAAGACTAATTTTATTATCAACCGCTGAAATAATTAGAATTAATTTGCAGCCTTTATTACCGTCATAATTTTTTAAGATTTACGACAGAAATACTTATGTATTTGCTTCCAATCGACACTAAAACTAATGTTAAAAGCAGTGGTCATTCAAGTTCATTAAAGTTCTGCATTTAAACATTGTCTCTCAATGGTTTTACTAGCTTGTCTACTTTGCCTCGCTGTAGATTCAGTCCCCGTACTTAGAGTCTTATTTGAAACAAGGAGCCATGTCTCAGCCTGACCACATTGCCATGTATGACTTACTGTGGAAGTTTTATGAGAAACAACGCAATTTTCCAGCAGCTTCTCATATACTGGCTAGATTGGCTGAGAGACAGGGGTAAGGGGGCATTTAGTTTCTATTTTATTATCAATCGATTTTAATTGTGAAGCAATATATAAAAGATTTATTAATTTATTTTATTATTTGCATAAAGAATTAATTATATAGAAATATGAAAGAGCAGAAAGAAAGATTTTCATTACATCAAATGTTGGTTGCTACAATTATATACATATGTGTTCTATAAAAATGTATTTAATTTGTAATCAATATTTTATCGAGTCATTGTATAACTACTATTGTTCGCTAATTTTTTCTTTTGCAGCTTTATTTAATTCCAGTAGTTACTTTATTTTATTTTATTTCGTACTATAATTCTTATCACGTTTATTGCGATTGTAGTGTTCAGTCTAAGTTGTATTCATTTGTATTCTAAAGTACACGAAAAATTTTCATAAAATCAGTTTTTATCTGATGTAGAGCTGAGTTGAGTTTACGTCAGCGTATCGAGTATCTGTCGCGCGCCTGTATTTGTGCCAAAAGTTCAACGGTTGGTGTGACTGTACCGGGAGATGGAGATGTTCTACATGATCTCGAAGAAAAAATGGATGTGGGTTATAGTTTAGATCTCTTATTAAAGAATATGTTGATATGAATTTTTATAAATTAATCTTTTCATTTGCTTTTATCGGCATCCAAAAAGGATTGTTTTTAGCATATCGCATTACAAGTTATGCGCTTATATACTTGTATCACACAGGTTGCAAGGTTGCAGCTTCAGATCTTTGATGCATTAAGTAAGATGAGAGTAGCAGATGCTAATGCATTGGATCGACTCAACTCTTGTCTATTTGATATCACCACTGTCAGTTTTCTTGACTTTTTTATTTAAAAAAAAGTTTATTATTTGCTCTTTAAATGTATTCTTATTGTACGTTTATACATTTTTAACTTTCATTTTTCTCGTTAACTATTTTATATTTATTTATTTATGATATTTAAATTTAAAATAGTAATTACAGTATTATATAAATGTAGCTGAGCAATTAAGCAACTTACTTAATGGTGCGGCAAGTTAGAGATAAAGTGTGAATCGAACCGGGAGTTCCTTGTCCAGTGCTCTACCAATGAGCTTTAACTTGCCAGTTTGCAGCATATGTATTTTTTTGTATTATTTCTGTTTATTTTTCATTTACTGTATTAATAATTTCAACAAGTTTATACCCCATTGTTATCAAATAAGTGTATTACATCTTTCAATTCGTTTTTTTCATATTTAGCTGAATTAGGTAGGTTATGAAATATTCCAACAATGAATTTTAATTTATTTTGTTTTAGTTATATAGCGACTTTGCTGATCATTTTAACTTGTCACAATTCAAGTTGGCTCTCATTCACTCAGCAGGTCATCAAGATGCAACACTGGTTGAGACATTATGGATTGAAATCATTAATAATGGTTAAAGTGTATTTTGTTTCATGTCAATAAACTTCTTTTTAAACTCTTATAGATTAATTATTTAATCTTGCTTATTGCATCAGTTAGATCAATACAGATTTGTCTTTTATTTATGTATTTCTTGTAGCTTTTTTATTGCAGTTTAGGCCTTAGTATTTGTTTTGTTATTTTAATTGTCTGGAGACTAAATACTGATTAATATAAATAAGGAAGTTTACAAATATTGCTACTTCTTGAAATCAATCTCAAATGACATGTTGCAAGTAAAATTTATGCTGAAAATTCAAAGCTAAACAGTTCACTCAAATCAAATCATTTACGTATTAAATATTGCCTTGAAGTCATAACTAGGATATTAAAAATATTTTTATGATGGATTTATTATTATAAGTATTATTCAAAAAGTTATTATTGTTTAATTACATTGTTCATTATTATGTTTAATTGACTGAAAGTTATATAATACTTTTTATTATTTTAGAGATTGAAATGACAGAAAAATTAGGTGTTAGTTCTGTAGTGAATGCATTGACTAGCATGCTCAAAAGTCAGGCAAAACAATACCTTGGCTCTGAAAGCTACTTTCCTATTGGTCAGTTAATTGGAAATTATTTATTCTACAATTAGATTTTGTTTAGGTATTTATAATCAATATAAGTGTTAACATAGTGACATCTCAATTAAGGTTCCGAATTGCTGTAATTCAATATCAAATTATCATCTTATTAATTTATTAATTTAATTGTTTATGTCAATTAATTTCAAATGACCCAAATAATAAAGAAATTTTATTATATTTTATTATTTCGATGTGTTGTATTATTGGAAACTGTATGACGCATGTATCTTGATCTTGTTTTTTGGTGTTCTATTTTAGCTTTTCTAGTAAAGTATCTGGAGACTTGCTCATGTGAGCTTAATCTGTTTAACTATGATGTCAGTTTTGTGTTCCAAGCCTTGCTTTGTGCAGGCGTACCAATCAATAGACTCTTTGATGTTTATGACAAACTGTACAAATCTAAGGTACGCTAGATATTACTATATTTATTACATTATTCAGTTTAGAATTTGCTACTCTTTTTAACAATATATTTCATGTTATTAAATTTTTCGAATCATGATATAGATTTCATTACTTTACTTTAACTATAATGATAATATTGCTCTAAAACAGTGGTTCTTAACCGGTGGTGCACGCACCCCTTGGGGGTGCGATCTAGAATATCTGGGGGTGCGATGTTGTAATTTTACAAATTCATAATTAAATTTAATTTGCACCAGTAAAATAAAAAT
>JAQIXG010002027.1:0-19078 GCA_034700105.1 Oconnorella tubifera | reverse complement strand
TGTAATACTTGAATTAAATAGTATTAAATAGAAAAATAATTGAATAGAAAAAGAAGACTTTAAAAAGATACTGCAAGTGTATAATTTAGAACATATTTTATTAGGCCTACAAGTTTTATTTTTTTTTAAATTTATTAAAAAAAAATTGGTGGGGGGTAGAAACGAAATTTTTTACAGGTTTCTGCCAGCAATCAAGGTCTTTCTATTTCACCACTTCCGGTACCGTTTCACCTCGTTTCGCAGAAACGTTAAACGTAGATTAATTTTTACGCTCTAAAATATCCTGATTCATTTTTATTTCAAATTTCTTTAATTAAGCAAGTTGTTTTTAAAGGCATATTTTTTATACCAGGTCGCTTTTATATTGTGAAATTCAATAAAATTTCAAAGTAAATAAATTAAAAACTTTTCATCAGTTATTTTAATTCGAATTTGATAGTATCTATGTTATAACATTATTTTATACTTTATATATGAGATAATATTTATACGTTGCATATTTGAGAGCATTTTTGTGATTACTGGTAAATTTTTGCCAGTAAATATTATAACTATCAAATGGATTGATTTAGTTAGATATTGTAAGTTTTTATTTGTTTATGGTCTCTTCATTGTCTCGATAACTTTTAAAATATTAACTTTTGTTTAATTGTTAATCAGTTGATGCAATCTTTGAATGAAATTTGTTTGATTGACCTATACAAAAAATGACGATCAATTTATATAATTTAGATTTAATAATGCTATTTCTTAATTAAAAACTGAACATTAACATTAATAGTTACTTGTTGTCTAAGTTAATCATGTAAATGTAATTTGCACGATGTTGATATAACGATGTAGTAAAAAGAAATTTAGTGACTGCTTTTAGAGATTTTTGAATTGAAATAAAAAGCTTCATCTTAAACATCTTTTTCTTTATAATAATAGTGTACAACGTTTGGTGATGTGATTTACAAATAAGCTAAAAATTGCAGTCTTTAGAATATGTAACACCTTAATATTATATTATGTAAGTTTCATTTATATATAGTTTATCATTTATATTTTAAATTAGTATAGTCCATGTACGAAAAGTGGTTACTCAATTTTAATTGGATATTAATTCAAAAAATTAAATTTCACAATATTTTATCGATCATTCTAGAAAGTTTTTAAACTTATGTAAGTTGTAGACCTGCACTATTATTTAAATTATTGAATGTGTTGAACATTATTAAAATACTTTTAAATTTATATCTTCTGAACTTTAAATAAACGTCTTTTAGTAAATATTTTTGAATTTTCAATCGCCTGATGGCAGCACGAAATAAAAAATAAATACACTAGTTATAGATCTTCAATTTAGTTTTGATCACACTTTACTGTACCTTTTATTACAATTAATTTATGTTATAGTTGCTGCAATGTAACCTCTGTAACTTGTTTAGTTATTTACTTTTGTTGTGTTATTCATGATCCCGATGCATTATTTATATTGTTTGTAATTTGAATTAAATGAATTCTTGAATTAAATTTGCTACTTGACTTTTTATTTTTATTTAAAATATATTTTCATCTATAGAAATTAATATACTCTAATTAATTTAACATAATAATAAAGACTAATAATACAAAATACAAGCCTTCACAATATATAAGTGGATTTTTAACGTTGTACGAAACCATTAGACAATTCCTCTCGGAGGTGCGGAACACGGGAAGCGTGTAAAAGAATAATTGAATAAAGGCCTACATTCATCTTTTCTCACTTAATTTGAGTAATTTTCATCCAAACAATACAACTTTGCTGTATGTTGAATAATATCATCTATCCCAACTATTTTTATAAAAACTACTTCTCTGATTCTTTTTCAAAATAAAAAATTAGTCAAGAAATTTATTAGATTTCATAACATCTTAAAACGGTCGTTCAGTTTTGAGGGCTTTTTCTTCGATTAGAATTGAAATTTCTCAGAAAAGTGATAATCACAATTTATCAAGTTTTTCATATCCATTCCATTGAGAAAAATTAGATCAAAGATTAGAGTTAAATATTCTTAATTATATCCGAAGTCAGCACAAATTATTTCTACAATGCTAGACTAAAACCCGTCCAAGAACGGCATCAAATCACAAAATTGAAAAAGAATTATTTCCACAATATAAAATGCTAGACTAAAACCAGTCCAGGAACGGGATCGAGTCACAAATTGCATGAGGAGCGAGAGTGCCCGTTAGGACAAATCTAGATAGAAAATAGAAAAAAATAAAAAATAGAAAAAAACATGCAGTATAAAGATTCTCATTTGGCATAAAGTTTCAAATTTGTTTTTCTTTCACATGATATCTTCCCAGATGGTCCAATGGTCCATGTAATAACTACACATTTTGTTCTAGCAAAATGCTATAATTGGATCCATTGAAGCAATATATTAATTATTCAAGTATTGCAAACGAAGCAGAAACAAAATACTGAAAAACACTAGTTTCAAATTTAATTCAAAAATTTGAGCATATGTTTCATTTATAGTCTGAATTTCATTTATAGCCTAAATTTCAGGAAATTTACGCGGATAAGGGGTGGAGGTTGGGGCTTAAATATTATTTCTCTTGTATAATATTATTATACAGAGTCTAGATGCTCGTAAAAGTTTAAACATTTTATTTAGAATATTGGGTAAAAATATATAGAAAATTTGATACAAATGTCGTCTATAGCTTTTTCACAAATCTTTTATGATCTATATCGTTTGATTTTCTCATTCTACATCCGGTTTTCGGCCATTCCCTCGCTAGCATCACTCCCTGAAAACTATTATAATATCCGCTACAGAAAACTAGATTTCACAATGGGAACTGAGACGATTCTAGGAAAAGATAAATATAATGCAGCATAATATATAAGATATCTTTTTTTCATACAAGGTGTACATTTTTTGTATAGACTTTAGGAGCCGGGTTGACTCTTCCCCGGCTAGAGTTGTCCTTATTTAAACTGTTCGTAAGTTTTGCTGAGAAAAATCTTGTTAGTATAAACGTAACCTGTTTTTAGATCTAGTTTTATAAGCTGGGACTGTATCGAAAGAGTGAAATGATTTAGGCCTACTTTAATCTTTCTAGTAGAAGCATTACAAGCGTGTCTCAATAGTGTCACTTGGATGCTTTCTTCTTATCTTTATTATATTCGTAAACTTTATCTTAAAACTGGTTATCTTCTTGATGAAATTAAGATAAATTGATGGATATATGTAGTCGTTTCTCAAAATATACAGGAAATAGGACGATTACGAAGACATGTATTTTAGAAGCGAAGAGATTTTAAAGCTATTTTAGAGAGCAATAATTGCTATCGAAGAATAACTATAAAGCATTAATAAAGCGTGTAAAGGCCCCATATATTATACAACATTACAGTAATATAGCAGTAAATAATATATCGTATATTTGTAAGTATTACTTAATTTAAAACTAAATATATATGAAATTAATATATTCATATTTTATAAGTAGAGTGTTCATTTTTTCTGTGTTCATTTGTTGCACTATATATTACTTAATAAGTAATCGAGTTAAAACATGTTTCTTCATGTCCTATGAAACATATAAAATTCCTGGATGCTTGGAAAATTGTACTTGTAATAATGTGATTTATGTAAATTTAAACGAACGTCAAGCATTTATTTGTTACAAATTTTGCAATTTTAACACCTTTTTAAAAACATGTTTAAGTTAATTAAGAAGGAGATTGATATCGTACTGGTCCAAGCATCAAACGTTAAACTTCAAGTCTTGATTCAATATTCTAATACTTGGATTAAGCAGTATTAAATAGAAAAATAATTTAATTGAAAAAGAAGACTTTAAAAATATACCGTAAGAGTATAATTTAGAACATATTTTATTAGGCCTACACGCAGAGCCGGATTTAGCTATGGGTCAACTGGGCCGGGGCCCATTGCAGCAGAGGAAAGCTGGGGGCAGCATAAAAAAGAAGGGGGAATTTTTTTAACTAAAAAAAGGTCATCACCTAAAAAATGGTCATGATATAAAAAAATTCTCGGAAGATACTATATCAGGGCATTACGGATTTCATGGCCCAGAGCGTCGCAGCACATAAATCCGGCACTGCCCCTAAATATGCATCGTGATGCAACATGTTACAATTATATATTTATTAACTGGATGCAAATGACAAAACTATTAATGCAAATTTGTATAAAAAAGATCAAATTTTAATGTAACATTGCATTATTTCTAAATACTTAATCTTGTTCATTATTTCTTGGGTGATTTAAATTATAATCCTTCGTGCTAAGATAAACAGTTGAGACATGGTACAAAAACGCTTACTTTGGGTCTAATCAATTAAAGCAGAACAGCGACTATGCGTTTATGATAAAATCTAGCAACTAGTACTATAGTCGTTGCGCATCGCTGGGTTTCAGTGTAATACTAGTGTGTAATTGACATGTTATGTTTTATGAGAATAATATGTGTGAATGCAGGTTACAGCCATTAAGATCAGCTCCTGAGTTATAACTACGCTCAAATCTCAACAAAAGGTCTTGATATAAATGACTAAACATGAATCACGCATCAAAAGCATATTTCGTTTCAAACCTACAGCGATACTCAGATTTTTCGTAAACATGTATAAGTTACCAATTTCTGTGATTAAAACACTTTGATAGAAAGGCTTGTTTCATGATCTTAACAAATAAATCTACAATTACTTATAGCTAATCTACAATTACTGGATGCGCCTGGTAGATCTGTGATTAGTAATTATAGCAGTAACATGCTATATATGTAACATTGTATATTGTTTATTGAATTCTGCAGAGAGAAACTGCAGTAAACTATTTATAGAAGCTATTCAGGAAATTTTGTCAAAATACTATTAAATTTAATCAATTACGAATCACAATTTTTATAAATAAGTAATAAAATATTAAATGAGCTAAATCCGAGATAATTTATAACTTATAAAATCAATCGATCTAACTTTGAAAAGAAACTTTGCGCCCTGCAGACCTAAACAATAAGAAATACAATACCGAATTATTGAAGCAAAACGACGATTGACGTGTTTTATAAAGTAGTCATCAATGAAGCTTCATTCACATCAACGAATTTCATCGAAACTGTCGCTAGTTTACCGTTAAAAAAACTGAATAAAGTTTATAAACAATAACATTCTAATAAAACATAAAATTTCAATCTCTGCAATAATTGCGAGTTCAAGCGACGTATGATTAAAAGAAACTGATAGTAAAATATAGCATTAGGCATATAGATTGAACTGAGTAGATAATTTGATTATGTGATTCCAATCAATTCAATGTAATTACTACATATGACTTTACAACATGATCAAAAACTAAGTATTCATTTCATAGATTAATAACACGTTATGAGATTGAGTTGCGATTATTTCCCGCGTTCAGTTGTCACGGATCAAAAATTTGATGCACAATATTAACCGAGCTTAACAAAAAACAAGTCTTTCTCAACCTACTCTTTGTGACGCACAGTAAACTCTAAACTGTGATCAACTGTGTTTTGTGTATGACAAACGACAAACATAGCCTCTCGTCGATGTTTTGTTGCCCTAGGCGAACATATCATACATTGCGGTAATCATCTAGTATTAAGATCTTTAAATATATGTAATTTACGATTGTTTTATCAATGACATGAAACAAGCCAGCACATATGTTACAGGTAACATTATTATTGTGTAGTATTTTTTAGAAATTTATGTCAAATAGTAAGTAGCTTATTAGTAAATAGTAAGATCAAAATAACAAAATCTTACACTCATTATTTTTGGGATTATTGTAATTTTACGAGACGTATAATCATACATCTTTTCCATTTCCATCTGAAGAAGTATACAACAAGCTACATTCTACAGCAGTTAGTAAGCTGAATTTAATAAATAATTATAATGTAAACAAGTTTTATATACTACAGAGTAAAAATATCAGAATTATATTTCTTTCAGTGAAACCTTCCAGTATTATACGATTACGAGAAGTGTCTAATATAAAAGTAAAATTCGATTAGCTGTTACAAATATGATATTGATTTTACAGAAACAAATTTTACTCACAAAGACAATATAACAAAGACTGACTGGGTGGATTATGGCAGACTTAAATAAATACCGCGAGATATATATTATGTTAATAACGTTCGATATTAACTATAAATTCTATAATAAAATAATCTCGTGAATATTCAGCTCTGTCCGAGACATTCCCATTAACATCATGTCTCGGGACGAAAACTTTCGCTTTTTCACCAGCTTCCACGGGACAACTAAGTCTCCCAAGTTAGTTGGCGGGGTTCACACGAGCACGGTCAGCCGAACAGGAGTCCAGGGGGCTCTGCCGATCAAATCTAAGGTGGAACTCGGTGTGGTCAGCGATGGGGAGAAGTGTATCCCACCGGCCAAGTCGAAACCAAAGAAAAGAAAACCCGTAAAAGAACCGGACGCGAGTGACTTCGTAACGTTGGAGTCTATACTTTGGTCTGATGAAATTTATACGGTGGAAAAACTGGTAAAACAATTTGAAGGAAGTTTTCCAATAATTGTTCGCGTGACGCAGGGATACAGTGACGGTCAAGTGGAGATATCTCGAGGACAGGTTAGGAAATCTTAAATTTTATACGTGCAATTAATAAGAATATTTTATTTGCAATATCTTTAGTTAAGCCTAATCTCGCCCATAAATGCGCGTTTCCTTACACGTATACATAGTGTTTGTGTAATAGCTCTTTAGGTTAATATCAGTATAATGAATAATATTAATATTACTCAATAATATTAAATATTCTGCGATTGCTGTGCTTATATAGAGCATATATTAAATCCTATAGTCAACTATGGGGTTTTCTGATGTTCACACGTTCAATAAAACAGTAGATTGTAACTGCTAAGTGCATGGGATGCTGGATGTCTTGGTAACAAATCTGTACCACGACTTGTACCATTGAGAGATCCTTCAGCACCCTTCGACGTGTCAAAACATGATTGAGGTCTACCATGAGTGATGAACGCTTGTCTGCACTATGCATGATGAGTGTTCACAAGGAACGAATTTAGAAACTTAAGACTGATTTTGTTGAGGAAGTTGTGAAACGCTTTTGTATTGAAGATAGAAAAATTAAATTTTGTTGAATTTTTTTTTTTGTGGTCAGATTTTGCTATATTATACAGGATTATTAATAAAAAAATTTTTTTTTCAAAATCCAGGGGGGGGGCAGATGCCCGGTTTGCCCCCCCCCCCCTGCCGGCGCCCATGGCTAAGTGATTGATAGCCGGACATTATGCGAGTTGATAATTGAATGATACTATAAATTATAACTCCCACGATAAAAAAAGATTGTAACAACACTTTTTGCAATTGATATAAATGCTGAGAATATCTACAGCAAGCAGTAAGCGTAGGCTTTAATTTAGGCAAGTAGTATACACTGTCTAGTGGAATAACTGAATAGAACGTTTCTTAGTGTTAAATTGCTCATTTTTATTTTTTATGGCTTTACTATATAATTGAAGCTGAAGTCTTTATTATATTTAATAGGCTAGCGGAAAACAAATCTGTTGATAAATTGTATTATTATAGTCATTCGTGAGATGAATTAAACGAAATTGACATTCAAAACTGCATTTAGACAATTCTTTCATTAACGGGATATTGTTTGGAGTAAAATTAACTAATCTGTTTGAATTTTTATTTGCGGAAAAACCAAAATCGCTTGAATAACATGTATTGAACGCGCAGGAAGCTGAGTGATATTAAAGAAATGTATAGATTTGAAGTTGCTTTCGGAAATTCGATCTGCAGTATACACAGAGATTAAAAATTTGACCTTCTACTCTGATTATAATAATGCGCACGTGTATGGAGAAAATTGAACTTTGCGTAAACTTAATCGCATATATGCATCGACAAACATGTGTACTCTAGTCTAGTGTACTCTATAATAATTGTACGGGCCTAGTTTGTGTTCAAGTTAATATTTGAACAAGCTTAAGCTGCAGAATGTACAAATAAATAACAGTGCAAGTAATGACACACAGTATATTCTAGCGTAAAAGTGGCTTCCATGTATGAAGAGAAAAAATACTTAGGCCTATTGTACATATTTGATATGTCATCTATGTTATCTAGAAATAATAAAATTAACATCAAATACCATAAGGCAGAGTTGTTAAAGCATAATTTTTATAATTTACAAATGTATATACTAACATTGTGTTTATTTCTAAACTGATACATTAAATAAGTAAATTAGTTATTGTATAATGCGGAATTGTTTTTCGTAGGTTTTGCAACTGCACAGTTATGGAAAACAGTCACGTGTCATTGCACTGGACAGCTCACGCCGGAAGCTGACGATACCACGTGACTATCCCATGGACATTTACGTCAGAAACGGCGCAAATGGTGGAGGTTTGTTTTTTCATTTTTAAAAAAATATTCATTTTTGAATATTTACTCTAGATCCTAGAATACCATTATGTAAATTGTCTTTAAATTCTCTCTAGTTCATTTTATTTTTCAACTGATACATTAGTTATTAAGCCTACAAAAGCCATGAATTGATAAGATTTGATAATAAGATTGGAAAATTTATAAAGTAACATCTCCCACTGAATGATTTCTTCTCCTTTTGTTCATTTTATAATAATTTTACAATAATCAACTTAACCCCTTCCCCCCACTCCTCAGAATTTGAATTTAATAATGAACAAGTGAACTTTAAATGTGCTTGTCAGTGTGGTTGCATCTATAGATAGCACACCCTCACCTTCTTCCTTGCTGGTCATCTGGGCTAAGGTGCTCATTTTATTAAAATTAAATTTGTGTTAATTCTGTAATTTCAGTTATTTAATCATGGTTTAATAAATATAGATATTTTGAAATAGCATTGAAGGTTTTAAAAAATATTACATTAAATTATCTTTGTTATACTTATAAATATCTACAAGATCTAAGTTTATATTAAACTATGTTGTATTGTTGTCAGAACACTGGAGATTCGAAGCTGCCATACAAGTAAAACTACTTCCGGTAAGCGTTAAGGTAATTAGGGTTGACGACAATGCCGATCAGTCAACAGGCTGCCTAGCAGGGGAAGATCTAACCCTTGTTGCAATCAAGGACACTGTATTTTTAAGAGGAAATAACATTAATGATGGTAAGTCATGAATAATAATTGTATAAAATTCTAAGGATATGTTAAAAATCTTTTATTGTCATTATAGTTGTAAATGAATGTTGCATTAATCTTATCATAAATTAACTTGAGCGTAGTGTAACACTATGTTAAAACAATATTGATGTAAAGCAATCATATCGCAACATTACTTTAGCAAAAATGCACTCTTAGCATAGTACATGTACTTTTCAAAATATATTCAGAACGCACAGCATCAAGACTGTGTATTCTCACATAAAAATGTAGCAAGTACTGTATAAATAACATGTCGTGACTTTTAAACACAACTTCTTTCGATTTTATTAAAAAAACATTTGATTAAAGTCAAAGATGTGCATATTTAATACTCTTGTAACTGTAAAATATGTTGAAATTATTTATAAACTTTTTACAAAAATTAAATTTATATTAAAATTTAAATGAGTGATTTTTGACTCTCTTGTTTTAGCTTTTTTTACGCAGAGTATTTAGAATTTGTAAACAACCACATTATTCTGCTCTTATGAATTTTCTTATGCCCATAAATATTCTTCATATCATAAATTGTTAGGTTGGATAGATCAGTCAGAGATTGCTGTTGTTCCTGAATTCATTACAGCTGAGTTTTCAGTGGCCATAGGGATGCGTTCGGCCAGCGAGCAAGAATGGGTTGACTACTACGGAATGTTTGCTCGCTGTGTTCGTCATCTGCAGTTCTTCTCACTTACAGGACACGATGGTAAGTCATGAGTCTAGTGGAAAAGAGAGAGGGGGGTGGATAAGTGGGTTGCGAGGTATTTTGTTTTTATTTGAAGAAAGATTAGCTCAACGTTTTTTCTTATTTTGAAAAAGTTTCAGTTTTTAACGCGTAAGCTTCGTGGACATAAAATTTTCTTAAAATTTTAAGTTTTATTGATTGAAAAAGTTTAATTTATTTACTCATTTACTCATCCGTATATTTTAATTCTTTGAGGAATGATTACATTTAATTGATCCGTTGACTGTGCCATTTTACAACACACTCGATCTACAGTGTATGCTATCATACTATGTCACACCGTATTGTATATTCACATAGAGTATAACTATACTATTATTAAGTATATTTACTTTATTGTATAGTTTTGTTGACTGGGTTGTTATTTAGTGCTTAGTATATGCTCTTTTATGTTTTTATTTTTCTTATATTTTGTTGCTTTTATTTTCAGGTATCATTCACTCTGATCTCATTGACACTGATGCTGTTTTAATAACAACTAAACGAACTCAAGAACAAGATTCACAACGCTGTCAACAAAACAATTACAGTCGAAAAAATTCAAACGATTCCGAACTAACTTCTACATCGTATGAGATCCCTGATCAGCGAGTCCCAATTCTGAAAATGAGATCCAACACTTTATCCCCGGACTACAAAGTAAGCACCCTTGATTGTCCGAAGTCAAAAAGAAATGCAAATAAATCCATAAAGATTAATCCGGAAAACGGTCAGAATGTTAGGAATGAAAATGTGTCTTGCCAGAAACCTGAAACAAATGAACAAATTGTCTATAATGGAAAACCATCATTGTCGACAGAACTTGATAGCGCTGGGATTGAAGAAATGTTCGACGGTGTCATTAATCTTGCTGAGAACCAGGACTCATCTGAATCCGGGTCAGCACCAATATCGCCAATCTCATTCACAACTGAAACAACTCTATTAAATGTTGTATCTAATAAAGTGTCAAAAACTGAAAATACTGAGGTTACAGAAGACGAGGGATATCACACGAAATTCAACTCAGTATCTTCAAACGATAATGCCGCGTTGAGATATAATCATAGAAGCAATCAACCAACATCTCAGCTACCTTTTCTTAATGAAGTAGAAATGAATACGAATAAAGAAAACGTCACATCAGCAAAAATTAATCACGCTTCTCTTCTACATCCGCGATTACAGACTGTTCATCAGCTGGCATCTGCTTTTCAAAATAAGAATCAAGAAAATGGAGCCAGTGGTGTAAATGTTAATGTAAAGCCAGCGTTAAGTGTTGTAAATAAATCAGAAAATAAACCAACATCAATACAAGATTCGTCTAAAACCGATGTAAATCCAGCTGTTGCAAAATCTGTTTTGAATAAATCTACTTCTGCTTCTGGGCAAAATTATATCAAATCACAGCACCCTGTAGTTAATGGACTACCTCGTGGCCCAAAACCCACACCGATGATAAAACCTGCAGAAAGTCGTCCATCATCTCGAAACTCTGTCAGTTCTCCCAGACAAACAAAACTCAGCGTAAGTTCACAAGGCTCATCAGACGCTTTGCCAGAAGATCATTCTAGAATCGATTCTTCTATCGAAAATACAGATGATATTCCTGCAGATTTGAATTGTCTGAATGTTGGCCAAGTTGGACAATGCTTGCGATTGTTGAATATGGAAAGCCATGTGATTGAGTTTCGTAAATTAAATATAGATGGGGTTAAGTTATGTGATCTCAGCGAGAATGTTTTACAGAAACAATTTAATTTTAATGCTTTCAATGCGTCCAAGTTGATGCGCTTTATTCGAGGCTGGCGACCATGATGTAAATAATGAATATGTACCTTTAGTTCAGGAATAGTGATATGAAATTAGTACAAGCAAGAAAATATATTTAGATTAAATTTTGTTTTATGTTTGTGCAATTAGTGTTTATATGTTTTATTTTTACTTAATTAATAGATATAGTTAAATATTGACAAATATAGGTAAATATAGATTACACTGCACTGTGGGATTTGGTTCCTAATTCAAACCATAAATCTACATTTAAGTCATCTATAAACTTCTAACTTTATTTTAAAATGTAATTTTAACACTTTTTTTTATATTACTAATAATTTATTACAATAATTCACTTAAGGACTAAGAACTTATACAGTATAAAGAAATTGGTCTCAAAGAATTGATGTTAATTCTCAGGAGATCAGAAAATAAAATAATAAACAATGTCTTTTATCAGTTTTGTATTTTGAACGCAGACCCCTGTAGACGTTAAACTTATGTGTCCCGCGAGAAATTATAATGTTTACTATTCTGTTAGCCACAAGTACATGAACTCGTTTATCTAACAATAATATCTCTACAGTAAAAGTTTTCTTCACGTTTATAAAACGCATTTGAAATTTGAAATGTCCGACAGCATTTTGTATTTTTTGAATGTCAATCAGATTCATTGATTGCAAGTAATTTTAAATGTTCAAAGTCTCTATTTAAAGACCGCATTTGTGCAATTTGCAGGAACGGTGAAAGTTTATCGAATTAAGTTTACTAAAGAGTGGTGCAGCTGGTGGCTCAAATCAGATTGCTAAAATGCAAGTCATGACTCAGTTGGTTGAAACATCACGCAAAGAATTCAATGAAGATTTGTTTTTTTTTACAATGTTAGGAAGCTAACAATTTGACTTCAATTAAGAATTTTTTAACTTTATAGTTCAGGCTTTTTTATATACGTAAAGAGTATGTGCTTTAGTGGAGAGAAAATTCAGAAAATGTGACCGTTTTTATAATAATAGTAATATAAGATAATTAACTGTAATGGTAATCGTAATAGTAAAATCGTAATAGTAATCATAAAAGTAATAGTAATAGCAATAAGTTAAATCACTAACTTAATCTTATGCAACTATAGATCTTTAAAAATAAAGAATAAATTAAAGTATCAAGTAATTTACTGCAAAAGAATATTATACTAGCTCTTTACTGCTTATAATAATAAACTAGAATGTGAAAAACCAAACAGTACACTAAAAAATTAAATGCCAAAGTCCACGTTTTGATCATTTAAAAGGCAATTAACTAATTGAATTTTATATAAATTTGTAGTTATTATCCTATAATTTAAATTCAGCCTCATCTTATAATAAACCCTTTCGTGCCTTTATTATGGCATAAACAATGCACATTCAGACACGCAATGACGTTCTGAATTTCTCTGTCTCTCCCTCTTTATATCTTTCTATCTTTCTTTTATTTCTCGCTGTTTTCTCTCGTATTTCAAGCGGAAGCTAATCAGCACAGCTATGGCTACAGCTATAGGTATGCAGGGCGAGAGCTATTGAATGGAGAATTCCTGTTCCCGAAGCAATCATCGCATAGGACGACGTCGTGTAAGGAGCCAGACAGTGTCTCCCTCCCCTTTTCCTTACTTTACCCTATCTCTCTTGTCTCTTTCCATTATGATCTTTGAGCATCAACCGTGCAATTTACTTCTCACGATATATGCAAGGACGCTAGCTTTTTCTCTTACTATTCTTGGCTGACTGTCTGTCTGTCAGTTTATTAGTTTTGGCTTCAGTTTGTCTTCAAACTTTTTTTTATGTTTTTTTATGTAATGTTACATTACTAGTTAAATGCTACGAAGATTTCAATAATTTTGATTAATGTTATGAATCTTTTAATAACTAATATATCATTAGAACACAATTTAGATACAAGTTTGCGCTTCTAGTATTTATAAAATCATAGTGGATTCACTCTGTATAACTCAATAGGGATCGACGTGTTAATGTAAACAGATATTACAGTTTTACGTTAGAAGCTTATTATTACAATATTGCGTACAACACTAGGTCTATGCGTTTTGTCTCGAGTCGCAATTATTCTTTCATTACTATACACGATTCCATTGGTGTTTGCATGCAGGAGCAAGAGGGCCTCGAGCCCCCTCCCCCATCCCTCAAAGCTTCGAGATTCTCGAGGGAAGCCCTAACCCTTTCCTGTAAACGTAAAAGTAATAAAGTATTACTATTTTCTATGTAATTTTATTAAGAAATTCTTTCAAAACTTCTTAACACGACATTTATGCACATTAACCCGGTCCCTTTTAAAAAATCCTGCAAGCGCCCTTGCATAATTATGTATGTGTTGCTTTTAAAAGACACGACGTGTTACATCTTTAAACTTTAATTTTCTTTTAATTAAACAGAGTGCGAAAGTATAATACACGATTTACCGTAAAAGAATAGAGAATTAGGAATATTTTCATTGTGTTCTATTTTAACAGGAAATGGGAAAAATATTTACAGTTTTCATGTGTTACGCAAAATGAAAGATTTAACTTACTTCTAACTGTATTTTTAACTTTGATATAACGAATATTTCAGAGTTAATTCTAAGATATTCGTACTGTATAGTAATACTTTCTAATAAAAAATATTTTAGAGATTCATTTTTCAGAGATAGAAAGACATAAATTCTTTTTGATTTGTTTAAATAATTCAATCTTTCGTGCACATATTCTCAATTTATTTGATTTTTGCATTATCCCGTTTTTTATTTTTAAAATATAAAATATATTTTTGATGTCTGTTCTAAAGAAAATTTCAACATTTTAATAACGTCGTCGAAAGCTTCTACATTCTGCATCGTCGTTTCGCTATGATGTATAGCAGTAAGTGAATGGAAATAATATCATAAATAAGTCGTATAAATAGAAAAATATCTTTATGCGAATCGAAAAAAAAATGAATAACTAAACGCAGTGTTTTTGTTTTGTAACAGATTTGTTAAAGTAATTTGAGTTTTATTAATCTTATAAAATACGAAATGGAAAAAGAAGCTACATACTACAGTACTAATCAATCTCAGATTTCTGACTGGATCAATAATGATTGGATACTTAGTGATTGGACTAACGCGACAGTCGCTAATTGGTCAGAACTGGTGAAAGATAATTTAATAAATTCAACAAATAAAACGTTTATTATTTTGGAAAGTCCTTTGGATAATGTGATCGTGAAGGCCATAATTATATCTCTGTACGTGATCGTCTTCATGGCTTGCTTTCTTGGTACGTTTTTTCTATTTTTAAAGTTTCAATTTTTATCGTCATCATTATCATTGTCATTGGCAAATAAGTTGAAAAATCGTCACTGACATCATAATCAATGTTTCCGACAAGCATCATCATCATGATTATTTTCTCATGATGGTCGACATTTCACTAACCTACTATTTTACCAGATTTTTGATTTTTTTCGCTGAAAATGACATTACACTGAATCTTCAACAATGCAGAGCTAAAAGGTCGACGTCTTTCTTTCTGCTGATGCGTTTTGTTCTGTTATTTAATTCATTTTATTTCAGAACGAAGCGCTAGTAAATTCTGTGCGTTAATTAAACATACAAAGCTGAAATATTGCACCGTTATTGCTTATTTGACGATAAATATAAATGTTGTATTAATTACTATTCGTTTTATATTTGAATTTTTATGTGTAAAATTTTATTTTTTACTAACAATTCAACATTATTACACATTTTACGCAACTACATAATAATATGAGTAAAGACTAAAGAGACTATCTAGACTAACTATGACTATCTAGATATTCGAAGACAATGCAGAAAGCATTACGCGCATGATAAAATATCTGTAATACTTTTCACAGTATATGCACAACATGTTCGTCCCGCTTTTGAAAAGACTGACACTTTTAATCAGGACTATTTCCAAAAATAATATATTTATCTAGAAGATTTTTTCGTAAACGAGATAACGTTTGCAAATTTAAAGTCACGCAGATCTCAAAGTCTTCAATCAAATCAATCCTCTCACTCATGCATATTGCTGCTCCTATATCACTCATCAATCACTTGTATAAGTGATAAGCTTCGCTCAGTAAACGTCGTCAGGAATTATCCTTCGATTCAAAATAATTCAAGTCATCGTTTGCGTGAGCGATTGAGCTAAAACCCCATTCACACCGACGATGTTTCACTGAGAAATAATGTGTAATATGGCATGATTTATCACGCACATGTACAGTGTGATAGATTTTGTCCCAATGTCTGGGGAATTTTACAATTCAATGTCAAATTTTGCTGCACTATCGCTTTGAATGATTAGTGAATTTTATATAATGTCAGATACAATGATTATCATCACTGTAATAAACGGAATATTTTTAGAAGAAATCTGAAAAAATAAAATCTTCCATCAAATAGTGCGAAAAGCGGATTTCAGTATGAAATCTGAAATCTGAAATCTGTTTATTTTTTTATTACCATATGTCTGAAATCATAAGGGACTTTTAACAATTTCAATAATTTGTCTGACAAATAGATACATAGTAAATTATTAATACTTTTAGCTTCACAATCGTTACTACATCGGCTATCTGATTTAAAATTATGTGCTATTGCATAATAACTATTTATATAAACTCATTGTAATTTTATACGAAACTGATTGTTTAATATTATTATAATTTACAATTTGAAATGTATAATTTGCGTGGGCATATTATCTTTTTAACTTTTTTATATTTAAATAATTTATCTTTTTTCTGTTCTTGATATCTTTGCTGAACTTGTTACTATTTAAATCTAACATTATGCTACACTCTGCTATTAACAAAATAAAATTTAGAAACGTAAAATTGTAAAGAAATTTGCAAATGTACAAGTCGTGCCGGTAGTCGGTATAAACTATCATCATTACTCCTATCACTTTCTATATTATATACGAGAATATCTTCATAATTAAATATACAGTGTAGTAAATGTAATTTCTATAAGTGTGGTAAAAAATCTAAGAGTTTATATACTGTCATGTCGCGTGATTTGAAGCAGTAGCACACTTAGCTGATTACGCATCATTCGTAGTCTTTTTATTCTACATTTCATCGCATTATCAGTACATGGAATTCCTCTTGACAGGAACAGACTGAAAATGAAATTACACGTCGAACCGTTCACAGACCGGCTGCTTTGTCATTACCCTCATTATCGTTCAAGATCGACAAGTAGATTAGTACTTATCGAAGAAGAACAGTCGATGAAAAAGTCCAACTTTAGCAAAATTGCGTCGATGAAATTTGCACAAAATCGACTCTTTGATATCGAGTTAAAAGATTGATTGAAAATCAAACATCGACCTCGTTGAATAGTTTTGTCTATCCGTCTTTTATTCTCTGTCTGTTTTGCTTGTATGTCTGTCTGTCTCTCTATCACAAATTCTCTATTCTTAACTGTAACGATTTCTGTGAATATTGAGCTTCCCTTTTTCATTCAGTTGAGCTTCCTTTTGCCGAATACTTAAAGATGCTACAGAGTTAAAACAGAATTAACTGTTTTTGTTTATTCTTTATATAGAACAGTATGCTTACATTTTGCAGATTAGTCACAAACATAATAAGACACATTTTGTAGGTTTTTCTTAGAATTGTAAGTGTAGTTTCCTTTCATGAAAAAATGTCAGCTTAATAACTTCACACTGTCCCTTCCACATCAACATCAAATTTAAAGAATTCGGATCTGCCACTGTCCATTGTCATTGTTGTTGTAATGTAATAGCATCTAAATGGACAATAAAGTCGTGTAATCACTGTAATTCTTATGCTCGCTTCACTGCAAAGAGCTATCGCCCGCTTTTCGCACCATTTGATGGGAGTATAATGCGTCCTGCAAACATTTGGACATTAGGGAAAACTGTGAAAGGTTGTAAAATGACCGAAAGTGCCAAAAGTAGTTAACAGAACTACACTGGATAAAAATAAATACATGTTTACAGAGAATATAAGAGAAAAAATTGGCCCGATAGAAAGAAAGAGATAGCGATCAAATAACAGTGAGAAAGATAGTTCTAGAAATGTAACAGAAATTGAAAGAAAACGTTAAAAGTATGAAAATTACAGTAGACGCAAGGATTTTACAAAGGGGGTAAGTTTCATACCAATTAATTATGCTATGATTTTTTTTCGTGATCACTCATTTTTTGTGTTTCCGCATAACAAACCAAATTTTTCTATAAATTAACGCAAGGGAGGGGAGAGGCTTAACTCTAAAGTAACACAATTAATATATTCAAAATATGTTGACTTTCATGGGGGTATACCTACAATAACCCTTGGCTTCGCCACTGGAATTGAAGGATTTTTCTTTATTATCTTACAATTTAAAGTTGTTGTTGATATTTGAGTAGTTTCTCTGCGACTTTTAATTTGTCTTGTCGTTTAAATTATGTCATTCAGTTTCTTGTGATTCAATCTTATCTTTCTGACATAAATTCTCAATGATAAATATCTTTGCTTATATTGTTCGATTTGTACGTAAATTCAATCTCGTGTCAAATGTGAGAAGTTATTTTTACTAGCGAATATGATCAGTATAAAAGAAGTTAGCTATGATCAAAAAGCTCGGTATAAATAAAAATTTATTTCAACTTCTTGACAGTAAAATGGATATTCCTACACGGCCTATAGAACTGATATATATTTTCTTGGACAGTTGGTCAATTGAGTATTACATCATCGCATGATTGAGTGAACGTCTGATCTTTGTAGGTTTTGTCTCTTGTGAAATAAAATCTCTGATTTTGATAAAGTTAATCCAGTTGCGAAAACATATAACAATAATACGATAGATCTTGTATTTAGATCTGCTGCAAACACAGACTCTAAAACAGTTCATCATAATATAATAATAGTAAAACAAAATTCAAAGTTTTCTCTCATCTAAACGTATGACTGCGTACAGTAATTGAATTTGAAGAAAGTGCTGTTTTGGTTGAAGCATTCAAGATTATAATGACTGAAACTCAGATTGAAAAAAATTCTCTTTAGTTCGATGAAAATTTGTAGCGGTACGAAAATTGAACACAACTGATTTTAAAATAATTAGTAACATAAGACACATTACAAATGCGATATTATATTGAATGACAATTTATTGTAAAATAAATTAGAAAAGGGGGGGGGACTTTACTTAACTAACCCCCCTCGATAAAATTTATGCTTATATTCTGGGTCCGGGTTTCGGTGGGAAACCCATAATGGATTCGAGTCTCTCTCTGGCATATCTCATTAAATACTAAATACAATCTTTCAATCTATAAAAACCAGGCCGCAA
>JAQIXG010002026.1:0-19082 GCA_034700105.1 Oconnorella tubifera | reverse complement strand
GCATTAAATATAGTATTAAGTATATAACAATTTTATGCTATTGCGTTTATATTTTTTTATTACATTATTACATTATAATAATGTAATAATAATATATTCTGTATATTACAAAAATAAGGAACATCATTCTAGAAAGTTTATTTAGCGGCTATATTTTTCTCTTTTATATCAAATTTAATATAATTATAATTATCAACATTTTTTGTTTTTTAAAATGATACTCGGTTTTATTAGGAACCGTCTTCCTCTTTTACTTCACCATCGACGCTATCGTCATGTCGTACCACGGCACCATTGCCTGTGCTATCTGGTCATACAACGCGATCATAACCTCGCGCGATTGGACAGCCACTGCGATCTCCTCTGCTTCCCATTGGTCAAAAATATCCCTTATCGAAGCTTACGATCTTACATCACGCGCCGTCACTGCGACGTATTCCGGTGTCATTTATGCTACGACATCGACATACGATGCCACCGTGTCATTTATCTCTCTAGCATGGATTTGTAGTGTCGCAGCTTATGTTTTTCTGTCGGATTGGATTATTTATCTTTTTGGTGTCATTTCTCACGCTATTTACGTCGGTGTCGCGGATTACGGGTTTCGTTTTGTCGTCGCGACAGGAACGCTATTGGGGCAAATCTTTACAAAGTTCTTTGTTGATCTTGCGGTTTATGTGACAAAGTTCGTGATGGTCACGACGAATCATATTTACTCTGTGGTGTACGTCATCGTGTCGTTTGTTTATTATCTAGTCTCCGGGGTCGGGGGAGTGATTAAGGTGGTGCTGGGGGGTGCGGTTTACTGCACAACGGCTGTTTTTAAGGTATAGTGAAATTAACTTGTATTAATTTTCAGTTTTATTTCTTGAATTGAATTGTAAAACAAATACAAAATATGCAATATATATACAGTATAAATATATGTATAAATTACTGTATACTCACTATTATAATATATATACAACATTTCACTTATACTGTATGTCTTTTCAGTTAGAACATGTACATTTTTAATGAATGAAATTGATATACATATATCTATTTTATCTGTACTTTAAGTACAAATATATCATGAATGTATATATAATATACGTATAACTATATATATATCATATCATGATGAATTATATATATGAAATATATATCATATCATGATATATATATCATATCATGTATATATCATGTGTATTGTTGAATTTTTCTATCGACTGTTTGTATAAAGGTGATAATCTACATTTTACAAGAGACTCTGCTTGCGTACGCATTCATGATGCAAAAATACAACGCTTATCGCGAGATACTCTTTCTTGCCTTTATCGGTCTCATGAGCGTTTACTGCTCTGGGCTAATGAGAGACAGACGGAGACTGCGAGAGACGGACGAATACGCCTCGGACAGCGATGAAGAAAATGAGACAGGGTCGGAGACAGGGGAAGGGACAGATGGACAGACAGACAAAGGGGTGGTCAGAGAGAGGAAAAGGTTAGTTGTCAAGTTGTGTCTGTGATTTTTATTTCAATGAACACTGTCTTAAATAATTTCTTTGTAAATTTTAGAATCTAAGCAAGCTATAATTTCATTTTTTTGTCATAAAGCAATGCTTTTATAGTGTATCGATGATGTTATTGAAAATAGCAGACTATTTACTAATGAACATTTAATATGAATGATGTTGTAAATTTGAGATGATTTTAAAAAGCGTATAAGATTATACTACGATTACAGAAGTTATGAGTACATTATTTGTTGACGTGTGTCACAATTTGGCATCTTAGCTATTTATTTGTTTATTTGTTTATGAGTGACTTTGCACATCTATCTCATGTATTGATTTATTCAAATTTGAATGCCATTATTATTAAATTTTGCTGCATTTACAGAAAAGTGAAAGACGGAGGTTTAGATCTAGCCTTAATGCCCAGTCATGAGATCGACTCATCTGATGACGACATCCCAGACTTCACTGGACACGATGAGCTGCTGAATGCTGCGGCGGGCGTTATAGAAAGAGATGAAGATCTGATGCCAGATGATGACTTGCCAGACTTCTAGTGACATAAGGATTTCTGGAGGATTCCAGGAAGCCTTTTTAGTAGAAAACTTTTAGCTATATACTGATTAAAATCTGCAAAGCTCATGGTTATTACAACTATTTCATTGGACATCATATCATCTGGTTATAATGACATCGTGGCTATTAAAACATAAAGGAATTATACTAAACATACGAGTATTGTACGATTTAACCACATTTTAAGAAATCTGTAATATGTACGCTCCCTGGAAACGGCCATTAGGCTAGTTTTAAAGATGGGTTTAGTGCAGTTTTGGGTTAAGATGACAAGATGCTAAGTTATTGCAGTGATTTTATTAGGTTTAGATTAATGCAATTTGATTGAGTTATAATTAGAAAATATTTGCACGTTTGGATATTGGTTATCTTTATTTACGCTACTGCCTTTAATTGATATACTCAGTGGAGTTTATATTTGGTTTTGAACCACCGCAAAGTTTACTTTATTAACTTTAATGATGAGTAAAAGTAAATGGTTTATTAAACAAATTCATTTTATTTTTAAATATTAATTAATTTTGAAACATTTAATACAACAATGCCTGAGAGAAAATGTAATATGCTTACTATTTAGCCCATTAATGGAAATATCAAATTGTTAAATGGTCAGTTATTTTAGTATTAATAGATTTACAATAGAAAATTAACATTTAAAAATTGATAACAATGCCAATATGTTTATACTTGTGCGCATGAATACAATGTATATGCTATAAATTGTTTACTTACAAATATATTGAAAATTGTGTACATCAATGCCATGACCGGAATGTTTAAGAATGTATTGTTTAAATTCATTGTGAAATTTCATCTGCCGTAAAAATTTTATAATTGGCTTAAATGAGAATTGATTATAATTTTTAATCCAGGATAGCTTACTATTTTCTCTAACTAGCTGCATCCTTTAGTAAGGCGCTTAAATTGACAGCTACATCTTTTGACATCATTCATATAATACGATAATTCAGACATTAAATGTAACCTTTATTTGAGATTTGTTTTTTGAAATACAGCTTTTAGATTTATCACCTTAGTGAAATGTTCGTATTTATTTTAATTGTAATGAAATATTGCATAACTGAGCAATGCAATTGCTATATTCTGGTGTATATGTATTCAAACTTGTTACATTTTACACTATTCTATAAGAAATTAATTTGTAGAAATTGTATGGTCTTTCTTAAATGATTAAACATTATGCCTGCAAAATGATTGTTACCGTATTAATACTGAATTAAATTAATTAAATACGCTCTAATTAATAAAATTAATCAGTGCATTTATTGTATAAGAATCATTTGATTCAGTTAAATATTCATTGTTTGAAATTATTCGCTTTTTATTGCGTTGTTTTCATTTATGCATAGTTTGATTGATATTTATTTCGGGTTGTTGCACTTTTTGTTACCTTTGATTCTGTCTAGATCGTGTTTCATCTGCTGATATTATACAGGCAGTTGGGCGTGATTATTTTAGCATTCACTGCCCTAGTATTGTGTACATTTGTAGAGGATCTTGAGAGATAAAAGATAATTGTAAATACTGTATATTGAAAACTTTTTACTGTAGCATATGGTCATGGATAATGAGCCAGTAATCATTGAATTAATCAGACGGTATTAGCCATATTTACCTTTTTTATATTACGGTTAATTTTAAGACTGAGATGAGAATTTAATTTTCAATTTCATGAAAGTAAAACAAAAGTTCACTTGTATATTAAATACAATAAATACAGAAATCAATGGTGTTTATTATATTCGTGCAATAATAGATTGCATAAATTTCAAGTTAAAATTTATGCAGTTAGTAATAGATATGATTATCATTCTCCATGACTGTGTGCTATGGCTACATTTTTTTTGTATATTTGTATTTCACATGTGTTGCCCTGAGAGTAGAACAGTGTAGATCATGATTATCACCGTAACTTGCACAGTACACGAATAATAAAGAAATTTTCTTGACAATTTACTTTTACATATTCTTTCTGATTTAAATCTGTGTGAAAATAAAACAGAAATTAATAATAATTGTTCTCTTTTTTAATCATTGAATGAAGATCTATAAACAATGACATTTTATTAAACATCACTGAAATTACAAGTGTTATAATGACAGATCAATCACCGATTCTAATTTAACTATTTCAATGATGACGCTTTCATTTTTGATAAGAGCATATTGTAAAAAATTCTTATTTTGTTTGTATAAAATAATCATATTTTCTACTCTAATAGTGACCTTATTTAAAGCGTATGCTAACTTTATTTTGTAACTCTCTGTATTATAGTCATTTTAAGATCATTTCGTTTATTATGCTTTCATGGAATTGCTGTGCTCGTAGTAAATTAAATAAATTATTTCGATTAAATAAATGCGTTTCATTTCAATTTTAATGAGGATTTATTTTCTGACATTCAACTACCAACAATTGATTACTAGTTTCAGATCCAAATAAAAATGCAAGATACATATCATTATATACAACATCATCACACAGGGATAATAAAACATTTCATAACTCTCCCCCTCCCTCTCAATCCTTTAATCTGAACGCTAATCTCATATATTCCTTTTCCTCTCCTTAATCTATTCTTGAGACTCCACTTCGAAGTTATCATACCTCCTTCCTTCCTTAACTGGTCATATACTCACAGAATCTATCAATGTTTATGTTGAATAAAATCCAACACAATTCTCATAAATTCGTGCGGTTTTTCTGAATGAACCCAATGACCAGCACCAGTGATGTGTTGAATAATGGCTGAAGGAAATAGTCGTTTTATTTCAGGGTAGTGCGGTTCACTGCATAAAATGAAGCATTTTTTAACAACTCAAAAAAAGCCCAATATACAAAAAACACGTTTTATATTTCTAGAAATATAATAAAATCAGCAAAATTTTGAGAACAAATATACAATTAATCAAAATCGACATAATAAAAGCGATATATATAATATAAAAGCAGTATTACAAATTTGTTCATACCAATACAAAAAGCTAATTGTTTGAACAAGTATGGCAAATAAATATTTGGTTAACAAAAGTTAATAATTTTAAAATTTATCATAAATTTATCTATTATTATTTTAATTTTTATCATAATATCAACAAAAATGCGAAATATTCACTCTTTCTAAAACTTTTTCTTACCTCATTTCGTAACTTACTGTATCATTCACTCAGTCATTCACTCGGTCATTCAATCACTCGCCCACCCACAAAATCCCTCACCTAATGAGTGGAGATTCTGACCCCCCCACGAATAAAGCTGGCCCCGTGTACGCCCCCTGCATGTGAGGAAAGCCAATGATTTCACTCAGATTCTTTTCAATCGCGTCAAGATTCAGTCTCCAACAAAACTTTCCCTCACGACTCGCAACATTCGTCAGAATAAAATCTCGCAAAATTTTATCCTGTTGAGATATCAAAATAAAGATTTGCTCAAGGGAAAAAAGAATAATATATCTCTAGATTATTCAACTAACTGCACCCTTTAGAAAGACGATTAAATTAAAGGTTAAGTCTTTAAAATTATTCATATAATACGGCAATCCAGACATTAAACTTAACTCGCTGCACCCTTTAAATAGTAAGACGCTTAAATTAACAGCTACATCTTCGACATCATTTATATAATATGGTAATTTCTATACATAAAATAAGACAGCACTTTATTTAAACAAAACTTTAAAAACTTTAAAAATCAATTAAATTTAACCAGTATAATAAAACTCAAAAATATAAAACTCATATAAGGGTCACCCTCCCCCACAGCTACCCTCCCTCCCATTGACAATCCCCTAAAAAAACTGACATTTAACCGACTGGAAAAGTTGCCTTGATTTGCTCCCCAACATCCTTCCTCACATGTGACAAAGAAGGAAGGCTCTGATCAAACACTGCAGCCCTCATAGCTGCTATGAAAGCTGGGAAGTTGCTGAGCAGAAGAGACCTAGCTGTATCCGGTGAAACATCCTCCACAACCAACCGTTCTACCAGATCTGGCTTTGAAAGAAACGATAAAAAAATAAAAGATAATAACTTTAAAAACTGGTTCAGCTTAATCTAAAGCCAATTAACGTAAGCTCAAACTTATCATAGCTATAGAAAACTACTATTATAACTATTCATAACTAATAACCCTATTGTTAACTGTAATATGCACCATATAGTATATGGGTCATTATATTATAAATCATTATAAGGGTTAATTTGAACCATTAGTCAGTGACGTTAAAGATATACCAAAAGGTGCAGCAAGTCAACAAGACTTATTGCAAGATAATCGATATAGATGATTTTATTAATAACACAAATATTATAAAATCAACCTAGAATTTATAGTAACCTTGCTAAAATTAATTTTTTAATTAATAATTTTAATTATAAGTAAATAAACAATGAAAGATATTCTATACCCGAGTAAGGGCTAGAATCATGGCCATTTTTCCCCCCATACTGTGACCAATCAGAACGGCCCGTTTGATACAAAGATCATCCATTAGCATGCCTAGGTCAGCACTCAATGAAAGGTAGCCACAATTAGGATGATGGGGGCTGTCGCCGTGGTTACGCGCGTCAACAGTTATGATCTGATTAAATATAAAGTCACATCAGCACAAAAAGGATATTTATTGATAGATCTCGTGAAATAATAAAATGAAATATAATAAGAAACTACAGAAACTCCAATATAAAAGATGACAGAGACGTTTTTTAAAAAACAGATATTTACCAAGATAAATAAAACAAAATAAATATGATACCTTACTAAATTTTATACCTTAATCAAATTGATACCTTAATAAATAAAATTATAAAACAAAAAATAAAATTTTAAAGTAATAACATATAATAGATGAAATAAATCACGTAAAACCTGTCGGTTTAACTTGGCTGAAAAAGCTTTCGCTATTGATTCCCAATTCCGCTTTGAACCAAACAGACCGTGAATAAACACAACAGGTGATTGGGCAGCTTGCAAACCAATAGGAGCACTCGATACATTCGTGGCTTGACTTTTTTGATCTTTGGACAAATCAAATGTTGCGTAAGAAAGTTTGACTGTGCTAAAGTGTATAACGACATAAAAATTACATTAAAAAGATTCCAAATGTTTACCTTTTTATAGAGTTAGTTAAATAAATGATAAAGATATAATATGCATCACTACAATAATTACATAATTGTAATAATTACACAATTACAATACAAAAACATACTATAATGTCATGATTTAATCATAAAATAAGCATAGCTAAAAAAGAACATAGCATCAAGGAAATAACAAAAAGATGACATACTTTACACTATGAGCAGCTGACGAAAATGTTCTCTGATGAAAGTTTCTAATTAAACGAGTTTCCTTTATTGCATTCCTGCAAAAACATCTAACAGGCGGCGTGCTGGTCAATGTATGTAATTTATGTAAAACTAAGGAGGCTCCTCGTATAAACATTATATACACAGTACTTCCAACAAAAAAATTAAAGAAAACTGGTTAATTTTACCAGATAAATGATATGTCCACTGTATAATATTAAGGTTAAATAAAAGTATTTTGAATGAAATGATCCGCTTTTAAGACATCGTTTAAATTTAAACTTAATAATTAATAATAATTTAACTACTATAAATTTTCAGAATCTTTTACTTGTAATTAGTAATTACTTTATTATTAATTTTAGTAAAACTTTCATTTTATAAAAACGCACAAAAATAAAGAAATGCAAAACAAGACTGCAATGTCGAATATTAATCTAATAAACTAGGTTTAAAACCCGTCCAAGGAAGGGGTCTATTTAAACTGAGAATTAGCAAAATAAATTATTTAAAAGTTGACCCAGACGTGATTTGCAACATGCAACTTTCTGATCATATTGATCTCCTAAATATTATTAAAATAATTTCTTGCTTAAACTAAAACTTAATGATTTAGGCCTACCTTGATATTTCTTTTAGAAAAGATTGAATTAAGCCTAATTATGATTATTTATATTATTTAATAGTTATAATTAAGCAACTCCACTAGAATTACGCTACTCTGTAAGTTAGTTACTTAGTACTAATTAAATGTTTATTAATAATTGAAAAGAGAACTCTTTAACAATGATCTTTCCACACATATATATTATTACAAATAAGCCATTTGGCTATTATCCAAATCTAGTTATCCAAATACTGCAGTTTATTGGCAAAATCAACAATGAAGCGGTTAAATAAGTTCAAATTACATATAATAATTTAACGTTTGTGATCATATGATATTTACATATTTTATTACATAAAGTTAGCAAGGAAAAACACAGATCAATATAACATAAATAACTACAATAAACTATAGGCACTGCCAAATGAAAAATGAAATGTCAATACTTCAACAAACAAATGTAAAATACGAAAAAAAATTCTCTGTAGTGAAAAATTCAATAAAGCCACACATATGCAAGTTACTGATATTTTTAGACTGTTGGTAACAATTGAAATACAAAGCTTCTAAAAATGTTGTCATAATACTGTTTGACGGTAAAAAAATCTTTAATTATGAGCTAGGCACTTCCAAATTTACTAAACCAGTGCAGAGACATTTTTCTTTCTTGGTAATCGACTGTATATATTCTCTAGTTCTTCAAGTTGCTGCAATAAAAAGCACAATCAATTATTTCTGTCCCTCCCTCCCTCCTGTAATTATTGAAAGCATTATTTAGGCCTACAAGTACATTGGTGTTTGGCCTGCGAGTCCGTTTTGTCTATTCTAAATTTTATTTTTATAGTATATACTTGTTTCTACAATTTATGGCAAATAAAAGATTTTGATTTGATTTGATTAATGGTCAGCATGACTTTTGTTGGCCTGTGTGTTCTAACTTATTTAGAATTATTTAGTTATTTACTCTTATCATATTCTATCGATAGCTATGATATTATATTTCCTTATTAAACAGCACTTAGCATAACCATTTCATATATATTTTTAGCTCATAAGTAAATTTTAATCAAAAACTTTAATCAACAATTTTCTATACAAAAGTAAAGAATGTTGCTTACCTTGATTTGAGATGCAGTCCTATCCTTTGATTTAAAGTCTCCAGATAAAAAATTTTCATTTACAAGCAGCTCTTCAAGTTCAGACTTCAATTGAGTTACTAATGGAGCTTTTGTTGCTCCATCTCTCTTCTGATTGGATGTAAAGTCCATAGGTTTTGCAGGTTGTGATTGGCTGAATGTTGGCATAGTTCTTTCTCGATTGGATGATGTTAGTGTTCTGTCAAATCGTGAATGCAAGGGAATTGAAGAGCTTTCAAACTTCTACAAATAAGTTAACAAATATACATTAATGTAAAGATAAATGGGGTGGTATAGTGGATTTATATCATTCAAGACAATTATTGAGAAATTTCATTCAACTATTCATTATCTATAGATATTAATTAGATTATGACGAATTAAATTATGTTAAATTGTGATAGTTTTTATGACTTCCTAAATTGTATAATATATTGCATTAAACAGTGAAATACTTATTATAAAAAAGTTTGTATCTCATTTTTCGTATTTACATGTTTCAGAAATAAAATTAATTGCTTAAATGTAAAACTAACATTATGTATCAATCTTAAATGTTAACACCCATTGAAATTTAAACAGTAATTGTATAATTATTGAAATGTAATCAGAATAGATACAGATTTGATTAGTCTTTGAGGCGATGTATTTCTAGTAGACTGCATCTCATTCGAATGAAGCATTGATCTAGATACAGACCTGTCAACACTCTGACCTCGTTGATTACTACGTTTACTGAAACATCAAAAAGCAATACTAAGTAAATTACAATGAATTGTATAGTAATAAATATATGAATACATATAGCTTATGCGTATTATAAATAATGAAAACTCGAATTAGACAACATCTAATCTATATAAATAAACTAGCAACACAAGCAGAACATACCCAGCTATTTGTAGGTTCATTTCTTGCTTGAATTTTTCAGCCAATAACTGTGTTGTTCTTTCTTTCCAGTTTTTCATGTTTCTCTGAATACTGAGCAACTCAGAATCCTTATCCATCAAAGCTTTTCTTAGTTTTCCCTCATCCTGATTACACTGCAGGCGATTCATCTCCAGAACATGATCCTGTGCATATTACAAAAATAAAAAATTAGATTCTTAGCATTTCTATATCTCTCCTAAAATAAAAATAGAGTTAACTTAAAGCTAACTTTTATTATTAATCCTTATGGACTGACTCATGTAGTGACTGAATAATGTCCTTTCTATGTACCTCATAAAGTACATAGAAAGTAGAGATTCGTGATAAATCAAGGTACTTTTGTATTGCAATTAAATTAATAAAAGAAAGAGACACAAGAATTATAAGTAATCGTTATGTATAAACCTTAGTAAGTTTAGACTTTAAAGACTCGACTGCCAGATGCTTTTCTAAATCTAATCGTCGCTTGATGTCTTCGGCTTCTCGTTTCTGCTCAAAAACATTGCAATATGCCTTGTTTAGTTTAATGACAGAAATAGAAATAATAGAATTTTCTCACAATGAGTTGAATTCGTTCTATACATCTATGCATAACAAATGATATGTTTGAATTTTCATCAACCAATTTATTAATTATACAAAAAAATTGTTTACAAATAAACAAATGGTTATTTTAAACAATTATTAAAAATTGATAGCGAGATGATAATCATTTGACTTGAAAAAAGTATATAGGTCTATTATTATGGCAAAAAATATTGTGCTCCCGTGCCGGTCCTTTTTTTGCTGTTTTTTAATATGATATTTTGTATTATATTACTATTTTACCGAATGTTCCAAATCCATATCTCTCTGTTCCCTCTCTTGTTTTGTTTCAGTGTGCAATGACTGAATTTTATCATTGACTTCATTAACAGTTCTCTTAAAGCTATCCTGCAATATTCAAATACACAAACTGTCGTAAAATGTGTTGAATATTTGATACATCACTTTATTTACTAGTTTATTATTTCTGCACATCTCAATTAATGGTTTATACATAGAAGCAAGCTTATTACACAAAACCAAACTATGAACAGTTCGTACCATAAGTTGACTTAAGTCATCTGAAGTATCAACAACCAGGGTACTCCATTTGGAAGGTAAACGACTAAATACACAAACAAATAACATCTTAGATTCTTCATTTCTCCCCCTCCCCCATAACCAAATGACATCACCAAATTATAAAATGATTCTTTTGTCCATACTTATATTCAACAACTTGAAAACTTTTTAGCATCATAAAAACAGAATCAAATATTTCTATAATCTTTAAGAGCAATTTTGTTAGTCCATAAATAATAACATTTTGTTAGTCATGTTAACCTGGCTGATGATGCAGTCTGCTGCAATGCACTCTTTAGCATCTCATGATGCTCATTCAGATATTTCAACAACATCCTATGTTGTCTCTCTCGTGCAGTTCTTGCTTCCTCTTCTTTTGTAGCGAGCGTCATATTACTTTTTTCAAGTACTTCGATTTTAGCTTCCAGACGTTCTACTGTGTTTTTGAAATATTTCTCGTTGTCATCTTTAACCTAGATATTAAAAGAGTAAGCATTTGTAAATATGTCGCTATCAAAATTATCTGTTTTTGGTTAGCTTCAATAAGTGCAAGGATCAGACACTATTTCATTTAAAATTCAAGAAAAACTTTTATTTTGTATCATTAAAACATTCCACTCATATTGACTGATACACTGAATAGATATAATTATGTAAATAGTATTCATTCTTTAACAATATCTAAAGTTTGGTTTCTTTACAAATTATATTGACTTAAAATTATTGACAAAAATGATCAAACCTGAAGAAATTTTCCTTCAGTCAATAAATTCTGATTCTCTTGTTTTTGCAACAATTGATGTTGCTTGGTAAGATTTGCTATTTCCACTTCCTGTTGTAAATAAATTATCCCTATAATAAGCCAATATCATAAAAATGGATACTTTATAATTCATTTTGACATTTATTATTTAAATATAAAGTCACACTGTTGACCAATAAATAAAATTATAGGAAATTATTCTCTATTAATGATGAACTCTACTGTAATTAAAGCTACTAAATCTACTGTATAGTTACAATATCACTTTTATGGTAAAAATAAAATTGTCATATTATAGACTATAAAGTTTAAAGATGATAGGCCTACATTAATCAACTTTTTATTTTTTAGTAAACAGGAAACTTACACATTTAAGTCGACTGATAACTTGCTGATCATCGAGGGATTTATTTCGAACTTGTTCCAGTTCTTCCCGCAACTCTCGCACCCCTCGAATCATTTCTTCCCTCATGCTGGTCATGTGACCGCTAAGCTCTTCCTCTTTCTCGCTGTCCCATCGGTCTTTTTCATCTTCGAGAAGGGACCAATACTGAATAATATTTGTACAAAATGAAGAATTACTTTTTAATTACAACAGTGAAATAAAAACCGCATATTATTTTAATACAATTTATTTATAAAAAGCAAGTTACTTAATTCTTTGCATAGAACTTAGAAGAAATCTTATATATTTATCACTTTCTTATTACTAACTCTTTATTATATTCTTATTATCTTTTTTTTTCAAACTACATTTTTACATTAACAAAAACGGAATATAGCAATGGATATGCATTACTCTTTCGCAGCGTAAATTTATTGCAAGTAAAATTTCATAGTATTTTATGCAGGCACCAGATTAATGCTACAATATATATTACAAAATTTTTTTCCAAACTGCAACCTGATCGTGTCTCTCAGTTTTAATCGTTCCAATGAGCTGATGTAACCAAGAATCATATTCAACATTGCGTTCTCTCAGGATATTGATAAGAGCATCCTTTTCCTAAAAAGACATTTTGTCATCTAGCTTAATGTGTAAACAAAATCTGCATCGAAGATTTCATCTAAAATTGTCATTTTAATATTTGTCATTAGTTGATTAATATATCAGTTGATTCATATATTAAAATAATTGAAGGCTTGTAAAATATATTTATACATATTTCTATGTCTATATTAAAAGACAAAGTAGCCTATGCAGTATGAAGTCTAAAAAATCTTGCAATGTATTATTTTTATCTTATCTGAGGCTCTCGCCAAGTGATTTAAAAAGTGCTTAGAATTTGTATTATAATTATAATTAGGGCACATTATATGTGTCAAGTTTTATTACTTTTATTAAAATATAACTGCATTGTATATGCGGCATTACAGTACACATTCATTAAACATTAAGTATTTAATATATTTATTGCTATATAAAATTTTAGACATTATATAGTCCCCTAATTTGAATATAATTGCTATTAAATACTTACTTGAAGCAGTGATTTCAGACGATTTAATTCTGTGTCGTTTTGCAGTTTTGAATGATTTCTTTCCTCTAATAAAACTTCCTGATGTCTGTCAGATAATTGTTTCCTTTCGATCTCCATTTTGATCTTAAATTCTTCAAGAATCCTTTCCTAAAGTTATATGACAGATAATGTTTAGTATAAATCACAAAACTGGATTAAAAGATTGTTGACTAATCTTAAGCTTTACAGCTAAATTTTTCATAGAATGAATGTTATTGATTTATTTTAAAAATAACCTTTGATTAATAATCAAATGCTCATTGATAAACAATTTTGTCATATCAGACAACTATGGCAATATTGTAAATGCAAAATTTTGTCACAAATTTTAAGTTACAATTCAAGTATACTAGATTCTAAAATTAACTAACTTTTTCTTGAAGTGACAAATTTAAACTGCGTAAAGTTTCTTCAGCTAGTGCATCTTTCAATTGTCTCTGTGAACTCAATTCTTTTTGCAGACAAGCGGCTTGTTCTCTGAAAAAACAAACAAAACAAACTCATGCATCCTAATACTGGACAAATTCTGATGCAGAAATAAAATTAATTACTGGTCATAAAATATTTCAGATTTAGCGGGTATCAATGAAATTTGTCCCCATCCCCCCCCCTCCAAACTCATCACAAAAACTGTATTTAATTGTTATCAAATTCTAAATCTTACAATGATTTTACTTACTGTAAATAGCTTAGAGTAAAAATATGCTTGACTTATCTGGTCAGTGATAATTATGAATCGATTTTAGATTGCTGTATGTCAAACAAATTATACTCAACATTGAAGTAATGTTATTTAATAATATATTTATTGATTAATTTATCTATCACAATAGCAAAAAAATAATCAAGAGTATGAAGATATTAAATACTAACAATACTAATTATAAATGCATATAGGGTTATATACTGTAGATTACGCAGTAACATACATTAATTGTCTGTTGAGTTGATCTTTTTGTTCCAAGTCGAGTCTGGCTTCATTTCTAGATGATTCCATCTCTGATAACTGTCTGTTCAGCTCTTCAGTGTCACGCTGATACTGTTCTTGAGACTTGACCAACTGGGCACGTAGATCCAGTCTTGCGTTCTCAGCGTCTTTAGATTTCTCCTGCAAAATATCAAATAGAAATAATATAAGAAATTTTGTATTAAAAATATATAAAATAGAGCTATTTAGCTATTTATGCAGTAAGATTTTTATATTTTTTAAATGTATGCCACTTAATAAGAGGCATTTTTAATGCCTCTTATTAAGGCATTAAAAATGATTATTAAGACATACTTAATAAAATATATTTTTGGCTACATATTCTTAAATTCATAAATTATTGAAGAACCCACTCAGACAAATGAAAGAGCTTGTAGTAATCTATTTTATCATTAAAATTATCAGCAGGAATTCAAAATGACTAAACAGGAAATATAAACAATAATATTATAATCAAAATTAACAGTTAAATTTATAATACGTCAGATAGAAATTTAAAATTATACATTAAAATATATGAAGCTTCAGAAATCTAATCAGATATCATTATCATTTAAGTCACTAATTAGAGCACTTGTATGTCATATTGCATTTGTACTGACTGAAATGAAAGTCAGTTTTTCTCTTTCAATCTCAAATATCTTGATTTCCTGTGAGCGTAATTTTGCTTCCAGTTCTTTTTGTTTTTCAACGTATTTCTCGATCTGCTTGACTTTAAACTCAAATTCCTGTAAAATAAATTACCACAATAAATCTTTGATTAATATTTTAAAATATTTAAGCGATAAAAAACTTTATACTTATATGATTATACTACTGGCTCAAACTAAAAGGATATTGAATCAATTAAAATACAAAAAGAAATTAAAAAAAAGAAAAATTCTTGCTAATAAATAACCTGCTGTAGAAAAGCACAATCATTCACTTGATGCATAGCCTTTTGATCAATTCTATTTGCCATTGTAGAGTTTTGAGCATATGCAACCGCACCAGTCTAAACGGTATTAAATGCTTATAATATTAGATGTAACGAATTAAGTTCTTGAATCTTAAATATACTATCTAACTTTATTTTATTAATAAGTAATACTTTTTCAAGATTCTAACCACAGCAGAGTTGGTACTGATTGGCGCCCCGGTGAGCTGAGATTCAGTGACAGACGTTGAACTTTGCTGAACGGGCATTTTTATTGTTTTTACATTTCCTGTCAACTTTTCAATTTCCTTCCTCGCGGCATTTCGACATAGTTCTTCCAATGTTGCTTGTGATCTAAAACAGATAATGTTCTGTATAAGACAGAATGATAATAATATACAAGGTGTGGATTGTAGCAGATTAATGCAGATTAATTGCTTGGAATCGATGGGTTCAGATTCGATTTCCAATGGGCTATTAAATTTTAAAGATTTAATAGCCCATTAGGATTTAACTAGAAAACTGATGCTAAATAAGTATCTAAAATAACTGAACTATATTTAATGGAAAAAGCATTAATTTGTTATAGTAAGAAATAATATAAACCTGATATTTTTTGCCTCGTTTTGAGCTTCCTTCATCTTCATTTCTGCCGCGCAAACTTTTGGCTTCAGTCTCATTAGTTTTTCTGTAAGGCCATTTACCGTCTGGAGTAACTCCTGAAAAACATTAAAAAATGTACATTTTTTATATCTGCAGTAGTTTTCAATTTTAAGGAGGGTCAATATGTATTGAATTACTATAAAATGTAGATAAATTCCCATAATAATAACATGGTACATAAACAATGAAAGAGATGATAATAATTTAACAATTAATAAAATCAAAAATAGTATTTCTAGTCAACCTCTTTCGATTGAAGTGATTTTTGCACTTCACTTTGTAGCTTAAACAATTCTTGCCTTAGTTTTAAAGATACCTCTAAATCAATCTGTAAAACCAACAAACAAAAGTAATTATCACTAGCTTAATAACAACCCACTTCAATTTAGTATAAAAGCATAAATTTGCTTTTATTGCATACTACAAACTGGATAAATAACATTTATTGGATCTCTATTCATATTTAATTAATTAATTTTATTGAATTTAAATTCATTGTAATGTTTAAATCTAAAATTCCATTCTATTATATTATTCCATTACATTACCTTATTTGCTAATGCCATTCTGGATGGAGATAAAGATCTACTTTGCCTCTCGACTACTTTTAAATTGGACGCATCATCAAACTGGTTGCGATCACTGAGTTGAAAATCTTCACTTCGTTTTCTTTGAGCCTCTCGTCCCAATCTTTCTGTTCTGTAGTCAAAATCTGCATCATCTGCATTACTTTGATCGCCTTAAAAGTATATAAAATATATTTCAAATAATTAACTTTAATAATTTATCAACGATTAATTATGCCACTTTCAAGTTAAATGATGAGCATTAACTTGGATTAAGTTTGATAATAAAATCTTATATTATTAGATTTGAATGCATAAATGAAAACATTATAATAATTAAACACATCACTAAGTCTATAAACAATGCAATATAATCAAATAACAAAGCTATTGACTGTACTGCAACAATACAATATCACTTTTGAATTGGACACATTATCACACTGAATTTACTCTCTACCTTGAGCCTCAGTCAGTTTTTCTCTGACTATCATAGTATCAACTGAATCAACATCGCTATCAATAAGAAACTGATCAAAGTGATTAACTGGAATATCAGCGATATGTTTAATTGAGCCGGACTGGGCCAAGACCCTGTTACAGATTCTCTGATAGCGACTCTCGTGGTCTTCAGTTATAACAGAATCTAGATCGCTGCATGAAGAGGCTCGTCTCAACAAGCCTCGGTGATGATCTAAAATAACACCAAAAGAAAATATTCTAGTTTTATTCTGGGCTGAAATTATTTCTGAAACAATTTGAAATTTTGAAATATTTAAAAAATCAATTATTTTTGGATGTTGTACATGAAACCTGAATCGCAGTCAAAGTAGTGAAATGAAAAAAACATAATGATGCAACAGTAATTTTAAGATTCAGGTAGCGAAATGAATCGAGAGCAAGAGCTAAAATGAAGTAACTTGTTAAAGCAAACTAGTACTGACTGAGCTATTTAATGATTAAAATATTAGAATATGTATACGCTTTTGCAGATTTGAAGCAAACGATTAGTATCAGAAACCTGAGCTATATGGGGCATTATCAAATTCTCTTTTGATTCTAGAAGCTTCTCTGATTTTCTCGTTTCTCTCGTCTTCCTGTCGTCTCATAGTTTCTGTACAATTAATTTGATCATAAGAATAAAGATCTAGAAATATGTATGAAAATAGTCCTAGATAAAAACGGGACATTGCGTTGTATTACCTCAGTAAACTTATATAATGTTTGAGACGCGTTGTTTTGCTTTAATAAAGTTACACTTTTCATGTACTTTAAAACATTTTTTTTTAATTTCAGATTACAAATTTAATATCGATAGACCTACAATAATTAATGACACGCGGTAAGTACACGAAGCATGAACTAAATCTAGCAATACCGGCAATAGACTCTAGCGTCTGATGAAATCTGTTGTCAATTTGACGAGCAACTTCTGCATCAATAAATTTTTGATTTCTGTCGCTGCTTGAAAAATGTCCTGCGGGTCAGAAATGAAAGTAAAATACATAATTAAGCGATTTATGCAACGCGATGACTACGGTATAAGGTTGCAGTATATTGTGGGTATTATAGAAAGTAAAATTTTGCAATGAAAATTGTAAATATAACAAAGAGAGTTAAAAGGTTGTACGATCACAATAAGATCTATAGCCAATTTTAATTTCGTGTTATAAGATATGACACCAAATGAATAGACCTAAGTACCATAATAGGGATAAGAATCCATCTTTCTTGCTGCAGAAATTAACTTCTTTCCAGTCGCACGCGCGATATTCTGCAAACTGCTAAATCTCGCTTCAGTCCTTTTCTCTCCTTGCGGTTCTGCAACTCCTGTCCCTATTCCGGATACTCCTGTCACGAGTCTAGATTTATCTCTGATGGTTATTGTCTCATTAGACTTGAACTCTTTTTCAGTTTCTACGGATTCGGATAAATTATTTGATCAGTGGAGAGATGTCATTTAATGCGGTATTTAGTTATTATGAAGATTATAAGTTATCGGGTATGAAAATTGACGTTTGTTTTTACGTGGATAAATTATAGTCCCACAAGAATGAAAAGTTATATGATAAATTATAGCAGTGCTACACAAGATATATTCAGTAGCAGTAGATATTCTATTAGATTGATATTTTATTGTTGCATAATCATATTGCATAGTACATACATATATATATAGGTATACTACATACGTTGGATAATACAACCTAATAGGCCTACATGTCATGCCGAAAACAATATTTGTTGAATATTCAAAATTTATAACACAGGATAGAGTTATTAACGTTCAAAGCAATGTTTAATTATATTAATCAAATATCAATTTGCTTCACAATCTACAGTATACTATTAATTAATTTAATATAGGCCTTTAGTCACAGGATCAGAATACCGTTATAACTGAAATACAATAATAATACACCATCACGAAAATGCTTAGACACGCAAAACTTACGAGTACAAAATTGAATATTATTCTCG
>JAQIXG010002025.1:0-19084 GCA_034700105.1 Oconnorella tubifera | reverse complement strand
TTATTGGTTATATTTTGCTATTGTGTGTCATTTTTTAGATGTTATTATTTATTCATTTTTGTTTGTACTACACTTTTATGTGAAAATAAAGCTTCATATATAAAAGATTAAAATATGTTCAAGTATTTAAAATATAGATCTAATACTCAACAAAGGAGCAATGCCCCTCTTTGCCATCTAAAAGTAACTTCGTATTGCTTCAGGTGTAACTAAAGAGACAGCAAGCGTTCTTCTCTTCAGGTAGAACAAAGAACACTTCGTTCTCAATAGACACAAACACCTAAAGCGATTGCTAAGATACAGCAAGAAAGCTGATGAAACAAAACATCTCTGCATGATGTACTTTGTAAAGCATTTGCGTCACGTTTAGAAAGGAACAAATATTTGCTCAGATTTTATGGCATGAAGATTTTATAAATTGCTTACTATGTACAGAAAATCGGTTATATATAGAAATACATTTTTAAATTGATTTCTTTTACCCATGTATGGACTCTTATATATTCTTATATATAAATGGGATTATATATTAAATATAATCTTATTTTAAACTTGTTTTAGTTAGAAAATAATCAGGCAAAATGTGCCTAATCCTAAGATTAGCACTACTCGTAAAATGTGCCTAATCGTAAGAATCATAATGTGCCTAATAGTAAGATAAATGACAAACTGAATCCTAAATAAATATTTAGTGCTAAGTTTTAAACATTTAACATAAACAACTCTTTAAATGCATTGTACATTAATGTACTGTGATAAGTCTTTCATTTAAAATTCATGTAAAATTAAAAATAAATATAAATAAAAATATTTAAGCATAAAATTACAATATTACCAAAGATGATCAGTCAATTATCAATAAATTTCAAACAGATTAAAAAAAAATCTTTTAAGACTTGTTTACCTGAGCAACTTGCTGCCAGGGAGTAACTTCCTCCTCTGAGTATTGCCTTCCGACATTCCATCGTGAGTCCACGATGTAGAGCATCGGAGTGGAAGAATTGGAAACAGAATTCCACTTCAACTCAATGGATCCACCTTTAACTTTCTCACGCAGTGTTGGTGTGTCAGGTATTGGCAGCAAATCTGTCAAACATAACACAATGAAGTGAATTAATCATGATTGATTTTTAAAATAAGTAAAGTTTCTACTAATCTGTAAAATTTTCCATTAATTGCAAGTTTTGTATTATTATTCACATTGTTTGATTATTTATCACCATACATCCCATGAGTTTACACTAGTAGCTAATATACATTTTAGAGCAATAGCAAGTAAATTTGGTACAGTATATGTATTTATATATGTATAGATGACAAACTAACTGATATTAATTATAAAATATCGTTCATTATAAATCCATACTTAATGTTTTTATATGTAAATACTAAATATTGCATAATAATCATAGTCTTTTATCGCATTATTACATAGATTTCAATGCAAGTAACATTAAATGCTACCAAAAGCGAACTTACTATGACGTGACACTGCCAATGGTTGCACGCAGGTCATGCCGCATTGTTGAGCACAACATTTTAGCTGCACATCGCAGTCAGTATCAGTGACGCACGCGCGTGTACACGGGGAAGCTAAACCTTCACGTGTTGAGTGTGATGGATGAATATTGGCCGGACACGAACCAGGATGGATTGTCTTTATATTCTGCAGAAATCGGCAACTCTCCAAACAAGTTCTTCCTTCATTCTAAAAAATAAATAAGAATAAAAATTTATAACAAATATTTTGAAAGATAATATAAATAGTCAGTTTTGTCAGTTTTGAATAGTTTTGCTTCACAAAAAACTATAATCAGATCGGAAAATCAATATTATGATTTACATATAGGTATGCTCTTTAATATTTCATCTCTGAAGATATGCGTTTTAAAAGTATGCAGACAAATTATCAATTAAAAACAAAATCTCAATGCCTTTTTATTACCTAGAGTGAATTATATTATACCAGCTCATTGCTCATCAATACTGATATTATAATGATATCACTTCTCTGATCCTATTACATTAAACCATTGAGTTAATAAATAACCACTAAATGTTTTTTGAAAATAGTTTTTTAAACTGAACTTTGTCTTAATCCCGAAGGTTGAATCTACGACCGGAATAAATAAATAATGAATCGTTCTTACGCTTGGCCAATACTAAGCCAAGCGCAAGTGTTGAGGTGGAGACCGGTACATAGTCGGACTCAAATGAATAGCGATTAATCCGTTGCAGGACCGCTGAATCAAGCGCACGCTATAAGAGCATTTCTCAAGTCGACAGAAAAATCTTTTCAAATTGTTCATTGAGGCAATACGACTCTAATTCGTACGCAACTGTAAATAACATGTCAGAATTGCATCGAACAGGGGTATCGTTGTTATCAAATTTGACAGTAATGTTGCATTAATGAAAATACATCTGAGATTTTGAGAATTAAAATTTATTTTGAATTAATTAGCTAAAAAAACTCAATCAGCTTCTAATAGATAAGATATTCAGTTTTGAGGTTAGTCTATGAGCATTGAATTTAGAGTATAATGCTCAATTAATGAGTGCATATGAATGATATTGGTCTTTATGAAATAATTAGCTGTAAATAGTTTGTCATTTGCATGATAACAACAATTTTTTGTAATGAAATATTTCAAAATAATAATAATAAGTTATGTATTCAAATACATACATTATTACATTACATTATACATTATACATTATTACAGCCTACTTACTGGGCTACTAATGAATAAATTTTTCGTATGACACTTTTTGTCATTTTGTTTTAAAATGTTCTCTTTGCTTCATCTTACTTCATTCTATAGTTTATTAAAGTTAAATACTTTTTCAACTAATTCCCATCACCAGAAATCTCTCAGAAACTATTTTCTACTTTCCAATCAACTTTCAAATGAAAGCCACACACGTTACGTTGTGTAAATAACCAGAAGCAAATCGATGGCAACCCTCTTCGAGTAAATAATCCTATTTAAACATTCTATCGTGACAGTTGAAGCAAGGATTCCAAAACCAGTACAACTGCTTTTAATTGACAAAAGCATTTGAAGCAGAAATCGGCTTAAAAGTCTCAAACAATTCCATTAGCTGGAAAACGAAGATCTTGCATTCAAACCAATGATCACGACTTGCTTTCAGTATAAAATCTCATCGCAATAAAATAATAAACTTAGTACCTGCAACATTTGATTCAATAGTCTGTAATTGATAGTAAGTATTGATGAATACTAGAGTAATATGCACTTATGCATGGATAATATGCACTATAAGTGTTATTTCATATATATTTAAAATATGTTCATAGAATAAACTTTAATGCTGTTTACTTTATCTTAATTTTAATAAGCATCTTATTAGCTATCGTTTATCACTTATCAATCAAAACATTTCATCTAAATATTAGCATATCTTATTACATGTTTAGAAATTACCAGCAACCCGTTTGCTATTTTAAATGTCAATATTAATTTATTTCAATCCTATTACAAATTTAAACTGCAATCAAACTTATAAATATGCAAAAACTCTAAACTGCTCAGTGGTTACACATTGCAAAAAAATATTTAAGTTCCAGTTTAAAAGTTTGCATAATGGGAAGACAAGGAAGAAACTCACAGGAAGAGCGCAGACATTCTCACAGTAGTCAGAGCTTGATATCGGTTGATTACATGGCTTCAGACACTGCAAACATCAAACAGTTGATGTTACTACAAAATCATATAGGCCAATATTTCTGATATACTGTAATTTAAGTAAAAAAATACATTATAAAATTATTAACCTACTAGCCTAAGATGTAGAGTGTTAGTATGGAAAAAGATAAACCCTGTAATAATGTTGACACTGAAATAAATAACCACTATTATAACTGCGTTGGGGTTATAAAAGAAATATAAAAAAAATATTATTGGAAGATTTATCCCATTAATAAATATATAAATGCTGAACTGAATAAATTTTAAGGTTAATTATAACATTATAAGTCGTCTTAAGAAACGTGAACAAACTTTTTAGTAAATTTTCTCAAAACTTAATAATTATACATTGTAAACCATTAAGATATATTTTATACAAAATCAAGTCTCTTGGGCCTATATTATTCGACACGTGCAATACACAATGGAAAGAGTATTTGCGGAAAATAGCAACTGATTATACATGGAATTAAGTGTCAATAAGATTATATATTCGAAATGTAACACTGACGCGTGAGGTCTATATATGCTAACTCTTATTTAAGCATAAAAAACAGGTGTGATGTGTATTAACTTGGATTATTTGCGACCATTTCATGTTGGTTTACATATCTATAGCAGCGATTGAAATAAGTACAAAATAAACCAAAGTTTTTATTAAATGGACAGAAACAGAAGCACCAGTGATCAGAATCATAATTTGTCTTTGAAAAACTAAATATACATATTTGAATACATAATACAGAAAATGAATAGGCCTATACATAAGATAGAAAATAGTTATTTGCTAAATGAATCAAAATATTCCAAGTATCGCGTTACTGAACAGTTCCGTGTTAATTTATATAATTAATAAAATAAACATGCTTGAATGTTTTGCTAAGCAATGTAAGCTATAAAACGTGTTTACCAAAATTCTAAACATACTCGCATAAATCAGATTACAACCAATGCTAAAATTATCACAAATTTGACACCTATTAGTTAGTTCGTTTAGTTAATAATCTCATGTCCAAAATTACATTTTCAGTTTATCAACTTGACGTTTGGTGTTGGGAACCATATATAAGATCTGAAAGTAATCATTATTATTCCGAACACATTGAGAACGTTTCGATCACAACTCCGCACTTGACAGCATCCCTCAGCAGCGAGGCTGAGTGATTCAAGAAATACACGCAGGGACGCTTTTATGTGATGAACAGTGCATAAATCTCTCTCGAAAATATTTTCTTAAATGTCAACTTTAATGAGCAAAGAATTAAGAAATTGAGTACAGATAATTTATATTCAGACAGTTGGTCCGTTAAAATAATTATTATTATTGTACAATGTGATCAATATAAGGAGATAATATAAATGAAATATAAATGAAATATAAATGACAATGTAAATGAAAGAAGATCTTCAGAGATGTTATGGCTGATTGATAGAAATTAATAATCTTTAGCATAAGTAAAAATCATGTAAATTTTGCAACAAAATATAATCAAAGTCTTTGACCCCTGTATTATTTCACCAAAATTCGTCACAGAATGCAAGAATCAGCGTTCATACATCGGTGAACTATAGGACTTAAGACGGAACGTATAGAACGAAACTTAGAAAGAAAACTTAGAGGAAACAACGCGTCGTATAATCAAAAGATACATTGTATCTGACACACAGCTGTATGGACATAGTTGTTTGCAGAGTATTAGTTGCTCAAAGAATCGAATTCAATGAAAGATCTGCAGCACACATAGTTCAGTAAACTTTCAGTATTATCTGATTAACAGAACTCTTCAATGTGTAAGCTGCTTCTCGACTATTCATTAAGTGATTTCCGGTTTATTCACGCGTTGAATTAAGACGATCCATAGAAAATATATTTAGTTCACTTGTAGAATAGAAGAGAATTAATTGTGCAATAGAATATTGTTATTGTAATATCATTCTGCGACTGAAAGTTGAAGTATAGACTGTGTATATGTTATACGCCATGTGTAAAATCATATGATTAAATTAAACGGTATTTGTTTAATAATAAACAAATACTTGCTACAAGTATAGTAAGTATTCATTTAACGAGAACTATAACCAAATTACTCTACGTTGTATATTAATACAAACGTATAGTTATCATTCAAATCTATAAAAGAGTTTAACTTTTTTGACTAATAATCGTTTCGAAGAAGAAGTGTTAAATTGTTGCTTTTGAAAATTATATTCTTGAAATAATTAGAATTGAATGTAGCCTATTCTGGCAAGAAGGTTAAACATTTAATGAAGTGTGAAAAGTATCAACGACTTGGACACATTACTGAGTTTCACTGACATATAACATGCACCCAAGAGTAAAACCCTGTTATTAGCAAAGAAATTTCAAACCTAGACTTTCAATAATTTACATTACAAAAAACATGATATACAAATACTACAATTATTTGAGAAGTGTGAAACAAAGCCACTCCCAAAGTCATCACGAGATAAACTATTGTCAAAAGGCCATCATTATATGTCTACTGTAATGACAAAATCCATCCTATAAAAAATGTCACTTATTTCACAACTCTGAAAACTCATCACAAAAACAACCTTAGGCTAAATAGCACTTTCTATGATCTTTACAACAGTCACAAATCGTGTCCGAACTCGTGTTGGCAAACCAACGACGACTGGAGGTGAGCGAAAATTAAAATAAAAGATTGTTAAAAGGTTCAATGCTCGATTACATGTTGTATGCATTTTGTCAATATCGTAATAATTCAATTCGGGAAGGGATCTATTTTAAAAGAAAATTTTCAGCGTTTTTTAAATAATAAAACCATTTCATAGCTTAATTTGCAAAATGTTACCACCACTGCTAAGAACATCATTTATTAATTATTAATTCAAAATACCTGATAAAAGAGCTATCATAGGCTCTGTCAATTTTACTAGATTTTAGCTTGGCATAATTGCATAAACGGTAAAACATATCATCATTGATTTTTTAGCAGTGATGACATAAATATTTTAGTTGCCTCAACTTTCAACTGTTAAATACTATTGCTGACCAAAGCAAATTAATTTTGATTCTGTTTAGTAACCAAGAAGGGTAACGTTTTATTTTGGCCAGTGATCTACCTTGACTCGAGAATGTCACAGCCCGTTAACTCTAATGACCAATAACATCAACGTGTTCCATTTCAATATAAACCTTCATTAGCATAATTCTTATTTGATTAGCCGGACATCAAACATCTGAATTCTCATTACCATATGCAAAGACAGTTTTCAATATCGCCATAGGCTCGTTTACTTTCTCATTAGTGAATGGCAGTGAATGTGCTTTATCGAAAATGGATGACATTAGCAAAGAATAGGGCATGTGGGCACAATGAGAATTAAGGCTAATAAAACAGTTAATATTTAAGTCTAATAATAGCTACTGATGGGCAAATACATACGTATTATGATCCTTTTCGATTTTTATATTATTTATATCATTTATGTTCTGAAAGAATACTTTTCGTAAAAAATAAATTTTATTATGCGTGTCCGTTTTGAGTTTAGTTTGATCCTAAGCATAAAAAGTGAAGCAAAAATTCAACTACATCAATCATAATGTTCAGTACCTCTAGGCCATTCTTTGATCTTGGTTTTTAGACGCACATTGTTACATTCAATAATTCGTTTAATATAATTTTGTTCATGATATGAACACATAAATATCTATAGGTAAATGAAATATGCGTGAAATAATCTTCTTGAAGTTTGTCAAGAAAAAGATAATAATCGTAAGAGTAGAAAATGAAACCAACTCAGCATAAAACATTCTCATTGATGAAAAGATTACATAATATCTATTCATATATATATTATAAATATTCATTATTAAATCTACTTCAATAATAATTAATTCATGATAAAATTGAGAATTATTCACATTTGTACCAAAAGCATACACTTCAATTCTATTTCTAGAGGCACGTTGTGTAATTAATACCAGCATTCCATCAAATCAAAACCTTCGGGCCAAAACTTCAATATTTTCACTTGAAACCAAATCGCCTCACAATCAACTAAAGAGAATGAAGAAAGGAAAATATCGCGCATCCGGTAAAAAGAGAAGAGTGGAAATGAGATCTGAAAGAGAATGCGATGACTCTAATGGCCTGTCATCGAGAAGCGACGCGTCAACAAACACCAGTTTGATTTTACACAAGACTAGACCCCTGCGCGGTGGAATGAGAATCAACGGGGCCTCGGGCCGCTCAAAACAGTACTCCTATTATCCACCGATGAGGACAAACTTGTTTGCCAGAGGTCATCCAACTAACAAATCATCATCGGCGGCAAACTAGAGATGGAATTTAATTACTTTCAGTTATTCGATTTGTTCATTACGGTCTGTCCAATAAATGTCACCATCTGTCACTGTCATATTCACCTATGTAGCATAAGATACAGTAAGTAGATTCAGATAAAGCGCTACAAATACTGGAAGCCATATAAGCATCGTAGTGTCCAGCAGAGCAATTATTACTGATGACCGAGTCAATTACAGTCAGAGGATAATTACACTAAGTCGACGATTGGTATCGCTTATCATTAAATTATTATTAGATTTAGAAACATTTGGTGAATGATTTATATAGGCATTAGCGAAATTAATGATGAATTTCAACTATTCAAAATTTCATTTACAATTAGTACTTTTAATTCATAATGCACACTAAAATTATTGACAAAATTTACAATACGACTTTGTTGATATTTTACTGGAAACCTTTTATAGTTATATTTTAAATAACCATGTATATTACAGGTAATAGCTTAATAAACTTTATTATTGCTGTATTTCAATACAAAGATAAAATATATGTAATAATGTTTTATCCCTGACTTGCCATAAGTAATCATCTCATTAAGCACGATTCAGTAACATACCATATTTTAATTTCTACGGTCTCCTAGACAAATTTTACTGGTTTATTTATTGAGAAAATGTCTAAAAGATATTTTAGCCACAAAACTCATCAAATTTTACACCTATTGATTACCCCCACCTGCGCTATTAAACCTGACCCCCAAGGCTTCACTGCGACGCTTTCAATTGTGACCGCAACTTTAATCTATACCAAATGATTGAATCTACTTTTAACAAAAAATATCAATTACAGATACAGCATGCGATCTAATCGGATAGGCTAGCACACGATAATAATACTATTAGCGTTTTCTTTCAGACCGGTATATTGTGATAGTCAGAGTTTTAATTGCAATCCATCCATATATCACCTTACTGTCACAGACACTATAGTGGCGACAGGTGAAAAGTGAGACAGACTATAGAATCTGTTCAATGAATGCACACACGTTTTTTATTGTGAATTGAATTTTGTATTAAATTGCTTTTAACTGAATTATTGCTGTTCAATTTAGTCTTGAATTCAATGGTGAAACCTTTGACTATTATTAGAAATAATTGTTGGCTCAACAATAATAATCATCATTAAATAACTTTATACTATTTATAATTTCATCATTTCATTTGCAAATTATGGTATTTAGGTAATTCAGAACTCGCTGCAATTTTAAAACAATATTTCCATAATTGAGAATTAATTTAAAATGATGGTTATGTCTTCGCGCTGAATTCTGAACTTTTAAAGTCTACATTCTAATACGAAAATCTGCAGCATGCTGCCAGCTAGTAACAATATATTAGAGAAATTCTAACGTGTTATCCAATTTGACACAAAAAACAAGAATAAGATCTCTGTTCAATATATTACTGGCATCGATTACGAGGACTCATTAACTATATCATTTTTAAGTAAGCACTGCCTTTAGAGAAATTAGACTCAACTTTTACTTGAATTTATTTAAAATTAAAATTTGATTGAACACTGGCAAGTGTTACTATGAAAGTCGGATCAATCATTTCATCTTGCGCTAATGATTTTATTGCAATAATAAGTCTATAATAATTAAGCCGTCATAATCTCACAATAAAATAAAAAATTTACCTATAGTAAGGAATTTTAAGTGAAATTTTGAATTCAATTGAGAAAAATATTATTAATAACTTGCAACTCGGGAGAGATAATCTTATATATAGGCCTATATTATGCAACAACTATAATTATAGCTATGCATAAAAACTGAATTACATTTTTCTGAATTACATTTTTATACTTTGACAAATAATAATTCTATAGTGTATACCTAAGCACAGAGAATTATAATTGTTACTATTATAACAGGACACTAACGTATACGCTAACAACAGCCTTCAACAATATTTACAATTTCATTGACAGAATATTATACCCACATACAAGATTTGAAGGCATCCAATCTTTGACAAAAATAAACTTAAGTGAAAATAAACATGACACAAAGGCTGCTATATTCAGGGCAATTTTTATCGTTCTAATAAATAACAAATCAAGCATTATATCTTTCATCGCTTTCAAAACTGCATCGTTTACATATTCAGCAACGACGGAAGGCATCCAATAATACTGAGTAAACACTGAAAACAGCGAGATCTTATTCGCACTGTTTGATTTTTAACATGCATCGTTAACCGGCACACTGTAAATTATTGTAACCAAGATTTACTTGCAAAAAACAGACAAGTTACGCCACGAACCAGCGTGAATAATAGTTTCAGTGAATGAATTATGACAAATATGAAAATTGATTGACTTAAAGCTTTCATCTAGGTTAAAACCATCTGCTATTCATCAATCTAAATTTCTAGTCAATGATTAATATTATGAATGATGTATTTATGAACTTTTTTGATTTAGTAGTTTTTTGCATTTCTTGGCGGGAGAAAAAACAGCAACAAAGATAAAAGAAACAAGAGAAAATACGAATCTCAATATGTTGGTATATCATATTAATGAACATAAAGGAGAGTAACAGAGATAGAATGATTTAACTAGACAAAACGTCAACAGATAGCAACAAAGAATTAAACACACAACACAGCGAAAGACAGACAGAGAGACGTATTTATCTGAATAAAGGAAAAGCTTGAAAAAATAAAGACTGAAAAAAGAAAGAAGAAATGAAACAAAGAATGATAGAAAGAGAGAAAAAAAGAAAAAAAGAAAAACAATGAAATAAAGAAGAAGAGAAGGAACGAATCTGTATTTAGATCTGTTCTGGGTATATATGTATTTTTCAGCTGCACTGATGGCACTCAGGGTCACTGTGTTTTAGGGAATTCTTTAAGACAAGCAACTGATGCTAGGTCATCTTGTCCAGTAATTGGCTGCTAATGCAGTTGAACTGAGCCACTGATAGGTCATATATCATCACTGTAAGGTTCAGGCAATAACACACGAGTAGTGACCGCTGAGTGACCGCTGAGTGACCGATGAGTGACCGCTGAGTGGCCGTTGAGTGACCGAGCGTCTCGAAGACGTCAGTGTAATATGAGTAAGTGTCCACAGAGTCATCATTAGGTCATTTGGTCAATATGATCAAATTGATTAAACTTGACATGTGAAGCGCCCTTTAGGAGCATCAAAAGCAAATACACTTGGACATAATCTTGAAGGAAATTTATCATTTAATCTAAAATTGAGTTGAGTGTTGAGGACAGTAGAAATCAAGAGATGTCAATCAAGAGTCATGCAATCTTTGACTTTTCCTGACATTTGACAAATACATACACATGGTTTGTTTTGTAGCAATTCTCTTACAATATGTTTCCTGCACTAAATGTTCAGTAGAAAGAACAGTTGTCTAACCAAGTGTGTTAAATTTTTTTAGTGTGAGTTATGTATATAAATTCATCGATCACATTATTTGACTCGTGTCTTATTATTTATGCATAAACAATATGAAATTATAGTAATAACTGAAACTGTAATAATTAAAAAAATAGTCAAAAGTAATAAAGACATAATATTCTATACTAGTATACTTACTGCTGTGCAGTCAGCATGTCGGAGGCAGTTCATCAAGGAGATGGATTCTTTGGCTCCCAATAACTGTGGATCAACTGGAGTCTGAAACAGTAACATACACAAAACATTAACAGTGGTATACAACACATTCAACGGCATCAGATTAAACAATATGTATCATTAAAGACAATATAACAATCTGAATGAGATTATTTCAACTGACTGTTAATAATTATCATGCTATGACTGAGACTGATGCTATTAAATGCTTCTAATGAAGAGAGATGATGACAGATATCACTTTGCGAAGTTGACTATGCTGGTAGTGCTGATAACTGTGATTTGTAAAGTCAGCTGTTCTAAAGTCATTGTGTTCTTAGAACACAAATATTGCTTGTGATAAAATAAGCAGATCAGGATAATAAATTTTGGATAAGTGTTCTCTCATTGTATATAGATTAATAAACTGTTTCAAATACTTTAGCGAATGTTAATTCGATGCATAAATGCAGAAAGATAAACGGTAATATTAATTTAATAAGCATAAAAAAGTAGAATCGTATTAAAGTCTTCGATCTATAACAAGCTTGTTTTCATAATTTCAGATAAGATTTGAAAGAATGATATATCTATATGAAATTATATTCACTAGACAAACAGAACTTGTAAAATAAATACAGATGTAAGGCAAAAGAAACTGAATGAAAAAAGCACAGAAATCAATAAGCAATTGACAGTACTAATAGACAATAGCACAACATTAGTAACACAAATGTAATAATACAATAGTGAAAGAAAAAAATTCACACAGTACTCAAATCACAGTTTCAGTAATTATTTTAAATCATCAAATAATGTAACTATTTCGTTTTAACTACTATTTTTCTTGTTTTGCACCTCAACTTTTCATTTTATACAATAGCTTTCGCAATATAACACCCTGCATCATATATAGTTCAATATCAGGAGCTGACAGATGCTTACAGATTTTAATAATTGACTAATTTGTCAGCTGATTAAAGGCTGACTTAATCATAGGCAATATCAGCTACATGAGAATATCATATTATACTGGTATTATCTAGAATTCTTGATTAACAGTACAATGTTAAGTGATGCTGGTTCCAAATCGCTACAGTTATTATAACGGTGCAATTATTGTAACAAATTCGCTCAAGTAATTTTGTTCAAAGAATATTTAAATCGATAGTATCAACAGCGGGCGGAAATAGATGAAATAATATACACTAAAAGTTCAGAGTTAAAATTAATCTAATACGAAATATATTAACTTGATGCTAAATGTAACATCTAGTGCAGCAATATTGCGTTGTTAGTTTTTGTCAACAAACACGTCTGAAATTAAACATAAACACTATATTCTAAAATGCTGCCTGAAAAATTGCAAAACTTGACGAGAAAATTACTGCAACGAGATCAAATAATGATGATAGATGATTATTTTAATAATGTTGTGCGCTGTGAAAATATTTACTCAATGTCATTCTGCTAATAAAAAGCGACGTCGGCGCAAATTGTGACCTAAAATATGTCACCACTGCGACAATTATTAGTATACTATAATAACATGACACATTATTACAGTTACATTTGTTTTAAAACAAATGATTCGATTCTCGAACCTTACGCAAGAAAAGTCTTTATTTAAATACCAATTAAAATAATATTGTCAAAAAGATTTCGTAAAAACTTGAATATAAATATACACAATAAAAACATATAATACATTTATAATATTAAATTACAAGGAAAAAACACATATGTGTACAACATAAATTTAGTGACCAATTTTATACATAACTGTTCGCTTATTGTCCACAACTAGCCAACATCGATCTAGGCCGATCACAGTTAATTTACCAATGAAGTTTATTGTCATTATCCGCCGTTCATGGGCCACATTTTCAACATAAAACCTGTTAATATATAAATAGAACGCTGCAGAAAACCTTGCATCCAAGTCGTTAACTCTCTCACAGGCGAAAGTGTCAATGAAAAGCTAACCCTAGCTCAATAAATATTCATCTAGCTTCGATAAGCTGAGTCAAGCAACCCTAATAGAATTCTCTCTGCACTATCAACGCGGACGTTTTTTACCGGACGACGAAACTTTTGTCAGCGACTACATTAGCGTCATCGCAATCTCAACGCTTGTCCGCGAACGCTTGCTTTTTATCGACGATGAGTGTACTGGCGTTTATGCCGAAGTCGATGTAAGAAAAGGCACATAAAGACAGATTTACATCAAAAATCTCGATCTTTCGACAATCTTACCGTTTCAACAGGGCATGGTTTTCAGAACTAGAGGGATTAAACAAAACAAAATAATATTAAGTTAAATATTTGTGCACTTTAGGAAGTGGTTAAACAACATTTTCCCATGACGAATCTCCTTCTCTTCGTATTTTTGATTTAATTAAAAAGCATATACGAAATGAAGGACACATTTCAGGAGAATTTCATGATAAGCCGCAATCATCCATTCAGCCTCAAAATTCGTAACTTGTCTGAAAGAAAATTTCAGAAGTGTCGTTTACACATTGCTTAATAATATTAAAAATTGCTGAACATATTAAATTTTACTTAAATTTCACTGTTTTTTAACTCTCTTTCTCAGCATTTAGTTTGGTGGTGCTTTTCAGAAATAAATACCGCTAAAGTTTTCGTCAATGACATTGCAGAGAAAGTCGCTGTAAAACGAGTTATAGAAATTCATCTTTAGTTATTGCCCTGGCAAAGATGAACGAAGCGATTCAAAGAAGGAGTATGAACGAATGGATGGATGCGTGCCCTCGGGGAAGAAAGCTTTTTGTGATAATAGACTACATTAAATTTCAGCAACGCCTTATTTATTGCCCTTTGAACTGTAAACTACACCTGTTTGAACGCCTCTTGTTTACGATATAGATAAACGTTTAACTGAAATGTATTTAAATATACAGGAAACTTTAGTTAATTGCATAGTTTAATCAATAAAAAAATAAGTAAGTTAATAAATCAGGTCGTCAAATACTGGAAAAGAAAATCACGTGACAATCTGTTTTTGAGATTAGAAGTAATTTGTTTTAGAAAATATGTAAAAGACAAGAAAATATATAAAATGAATTATGTGTTTCATAAACAAATATACTGAATACAATATTAATCGTTTGAAAATAAGAAATCGATTAATTTCATTTAACTGTCGTCAGAATAGACATTTCGTATAATAGAGCTGCGAAGATTTGTATCAAGAAATAGAATTTGAATAAGAATTTTATATAACGTAAACAGCTGTCGGTCAATAATTCAGAAGTTACAAAAATTTCAGACCACATTTCCTAACGTTTACATATGGACTAGTAACAATCATCAATCTATTAATCAAGCGCAGATTTGAATGTCAGCGGAAAGCGAACACAGGTGTGCTAATGCTAGATATCCGATGATTTAGCGAATTAGCTTATGCGTCAAACAAGAATGAGAGAAGAGTAAAGAAGATGAAGATGAGAGAGAAAGGAAAGATGTAACGAAAGCAGAATTTCATTTTTAAAAAAAAAAAAAGATAGAGACAGCTGTAAAATGTAAGAAGAAATTAAGAAGAAGTTATGTGAAAAGCTAAATATAGCAAAGTAATATAATGAGAAAAAAATTATGCAAAATTAATTTAGAGAATGAGTTAATATGATAATGAAAAAGAAATCGTTAATAAGATAACGTGAAAACATGAAGTTATCTTCTTAAGTAAGAAGAGAGAAAAGTTTTAGCGTAAGATAAATTTAATCGATAAACACAAAAATATAATATTAAAATTTGATTTCATACAAATCTGTTCACAGCAGATATAAAATATAGCAGAGATATTTACGAAATACTTTTATATGAGGACAAATCAAACTAAACAATTAATTTTGAAGATAGACCTAAACAATAGATCAGGCTTACAGCATGTAAAATTTAAAATACATTAACATTATTATCGTTTCGAGAGTAATTATTTTAGAATTCAGTTAACATCATGATTTTTGCATGCTATTCCTCTCTTTTTGTGATTCGCCAGCTTATTGCGCTGGACATCTTGATTGATGAGCAACTTATGTTGTACCAACTGAACCATGCTGTACATTCTGGTATACAATGTCTAAACTCATCAATTATTCTAATACTTACACGGTTTATGTATCACACTCACACGTTCAATGTGGAAAATCATTTATACAACTAATAAATTAACAAATATAGCCTAGTTGCATTGTTACTTTTCGCATTTTAGGCATTTTATTTCATTAGTTATGATTGTTTTTAACATAATAATTATCATATTAGAAATTAAATCCAATAATTTTCCATGAATAATAATATTAACTTTGAGTCGACCTTGTCAACGTTATAAAACAAGTCATATCTTTCAAGAATTGTTAAATGCATTTTTTCTAACTCATGTTTATCAATTTACATCCAATAATGTATTAAATACCAACGTTCTCTAATTAGTCACAGCTAGTAGCTTATAATCTTTGAACAACCTAGCAATTTAATTGACTGATTTTCTCTTCTTCAAGATTATCTTCTGTTCGAATTTTCAAAGGAAAAATTGATCATCATGCAAATGAAGATACTAGCGCACACAGTTGACTGAGGCATCAAGGAAGTAGCCCAATCTTCGCTTCCTGTCATTATCGCACGCACAGTGACTGTAATAATCAAGTCAGCGAGAAACCGCACCCATAGTAACCTCGTTCATTCTATTAGCACGGCAAGGCTTTCAGCGACAATCTCAATGCACTCAATATGCTGCGCTGCAGATGACAAAGACAAAAGATGCAGAAATATGCGTGATGCAAATACTGTTACATGTTAATGAGACTCAGGAATCTTTAAAATGTAGAAGTTTTGTCTTACACCGAAAATAGTTAACATATAATAAATCAATCTCAAAGAAACTCAAAAAATGTGCTAATTTCAAACTTTTTTATGAATAATAAGTGATGATAAATCATGTCAATAAAAATCACGAAGTTAAAGAAAAACTCTGCAATATTAATAAATTAAAGCTTTTTGCTTTTTTAGCTTTTTTGTGTACATGTGTTCTTTTACCCAAAATTAAGTTTCAAAACTAAATGTCTAGATGAAGATATAATCTTTCAATTATTATTTCAATTGTTATCGTTTTTTATCGCTGATGTAATAAATTCTGTTCAGTAAATATCAAAATCTTTCAAAAATAATAAACTAGACCAGGAACAGACGAGAACTGAAAAAGCATGTCGCCTCGTCGCCTTGGTAAATGTTAACGGTTAGAGCATCTATCATTCTATGCAGATCAACACTTCAAATAGAATAGTCAAAGGTGGGGCTTGCCCCATTACTCTATAATAACATCTTATCCTCTAATTTAAAAAAAATGAAGTAACTTTTTTTAAAAGTATATTTTAAGTTGATCCGTCTTTGTATAAATCTAATATATTTTAACTAAATTGTGAGATTTCTTATTTTTAATTGCTCTATAATAAGTTGTAGTCAAGATTTGGATGTAGTTTTCATCATCCGGTCGTTACTTTTTACCGATAGCCCCCTCCTCGTGGTAACCGATCCGCCATGGTAAAATGTACAGTTCTAGATGAAGTCTATATTCTCTGCAGTCAGTTGTGTTCGCAGCATTGCATAGAGATTGCTAAATGAAAATCCATTACTGACTGTCAATTTATCAACTTACAGAAGCCAACGGTAACTTAGTTACACAGTGCGTATACACTGGAGCTTAGAAGACTTCGCGTTCAGTCATTATTTGCATCACTGAATTCATCGCTGAAATCCGATTTACAAAAATTTATTTACAAGAATACTTTACATTTTAATTACATTTCATTTTAATTATTATTTTTCTCATTACAGTAATTGCTAATAAAATAGGATAGATTGAAAAATCAAATAATACGTTCATGAGGTGAGAGTATTAATTATCTTACACAGAACGCCAACAAAGTCCGAGTATCGAAAATGTCAAACTATTTGATAAAAAATATACAAGAAAGCTATATATGTCTTCAATAACTGTTGTTCTAAAAATAATGTAATTGATTCTTGATTAAAGATGACATTTTCAATTTATTTTACCAGATAAAAATTATACCGAATACAAACACAAAGCCAAAGCATTTAAAGCAGTGAAAATTACTGCATAATATACATTTTCATACAAAAACACAAGAAATCTGAATAACTGTCTGCTTTTGAAATTTTTTCAACCAATACACCGCAGCCCTCAGGTATCGCAATACTAATCCTCTCAGTTGATTGCTGCTTATACCGCACGACTTGGGGGTAAACACATCATTAGACTTGGACTTATCTAAAACAACTCTACCGATGAAAACTGTCCTTTAGTTCGTAGCCGATAATTATATACAACTTTCTCGTATAATAGTGCATCCTCTGTGTAGTATATATACTTCCTCGAGGCGTTTCTGAGGTCTACAAGCGAGTAAGTTTCCAACAACTACGATGAGTGGTTTAATCAAGATTTGAACGTATACAGTAGTTAGCCCCGGGCTTGTATATTCAGTAATTCGTAAAAGTTCGGTGGTTCGTTAATTGCGTTCCAGGGGCAAAACCGGGAATCCATACGGTGAAATAATGAGTTTTTATTTATAAATTAGCATAATTGTACCAACCACGAGCAGATAATATACTGCATATTGAACACGTATGTGCATTTCGTTAGCAAGGTGTGATTACTATAGTATAACATAAGAATATGATTATTACATAATTGGATAATTATTATTAATTTGACACTAACTATTTTACGTTCAGGAAAAATGCATTAAAACAAATTAAATCTTCTAATTCATATAAAAATCATCAAATAACCTCAAGTAATTATTATTCGAAACTATTAATTTTTATTTGAATTAGAAGGCATAATTTGCTTTGTTGCATTTTTCTTGAACGTTTATGTAAAATTAATAATAACTATCCAACTATGCTTTAATAATCTCATTAAGTTAATGGTTAAATGGAGACAAGAGACAAGAGAAAATACAAAATTATACAAAGATTTAGTAGAAAAAGGATTAAAATTTGATGTAAATATATGCCTCAGAAATACTAATGTTATTAGATACATTTTACATCGAGATTGCCTGAGGGCTGTGAAAGCGAAGATTATTTTCTGGCAAACCGTCTAGTATCATTATTGTTGCCTTCGACAGTATTTTAAAACTGTTCATTAATTATTATTGTACATATGTATCATTATCGCGACATTGAGCTAGAGTTCTTTTAAGACGATATTAAAATTGGTTCAGAAGTTCGATTAGAATAGACTTATTTTTATTTCACGAAATCTTATCAAATTTAATGGAAAAATGTACAAATCAACATGTAAATAGTATGTAAGAAGGATGGGGGTGTGAGACCGATTGCGGTAGGTCTCACTTTGCGTAGACTGGTGGCTAAGGTCGCCTGTCGGGA
>JAQIXG010002024.1:0-19088 GCA_034700105.1 Oconnorella tubifera | reverse complement strand
AGATAACTAATGCATGTAATTTGAGACCGAACTCAAGTAACGATAACCTAGAAAAAAGGTCATCACTGCAAATTTTAGCGGAACCCCCCCCCCTTTGTCAATTCCTGGCTACGCCACTGCACAAGCAACAATAGAACGAAGCGCTATATTATATTAAATATTATTGCCTAAACTTATACAGTCAGATTCACCAACTGGAGGATAATCAAATATTAGATATTGTAAGCCAAAACATAACAGACGATATGGATCTTATACAGTGGACTAAGTCGGATTACACAATGAAGGACTTTGTTGAATGTATGCAACATGCATTACCAGTGCTGACAATGACCACGACGGGATATGCTGGATGCGATGAGGATCTCCACCAAGTGGGAGCAAACGAGGTACGCTAAACGCTTTGTATAGTATCTTCACCGTGTACTAGGATCATTTTGGTTTTTCTTAAGTTTTCTGAAATACTTTTAATTAAATGAATTTGTAGCTCTTCGTAATAATTAGTGTCTATATCCTATTGCCCCAGCGTATGCATGAATAATATAAAATCCTTGATGTCATAAATTTTAGCTAACAGAGATTCTTACTACAAAAGATTTTTTCTAGTAATAGAAAATAATAGAAATAATAACAGAAATAATAATAGAATAATAGAAATAATGGACATTTTCTAACTAAGAGACCTATATAAAATAAAGACACAAAGTAAATATTTTTTTGTTTTTGTTCCTGTGCAGGCATACTGGGTTTACGATATACAACGTCAGAAACGAATAGTGGCCGTTACAAACACCAACAAATTTCTGAGCATTCCAACTGAATCTAGTCTCAAGTTACAAATTGTCGACAAGGGGAAAGGTTGGAATATTGTTTTAAGCCAAATTTGTATTTTTATTATTTTTCTAATTTATTGCGATTGACGTTGAGTTTTTGTATAAAATTTTGCGTTGACAGTATTGAATATGATAAGCCAATATAGATGACGCTTTTTAATGCTATTAATAAGTATAGTAGTATGATTGTTTGTAGTCCTAATTAAGTATATCATGCATATTAATTAAAGCATATGAATAATGAGATGATTTAGGCCTACCAGAAAAAACTAATTATATGATTTTTAAACCAAATGCTAATATTATTAACAGTATTGTCAGTTCTAATCTAGTAACTCTGTGTATTAATGGTGTTGAAGTAGTCAGAACAATAGTTACTAAATATCATGGTGTATTTTTGGATGATAATCTTAATTGGAAATCACATGTTTTACATTTAATTAAAAAAGTTTTCAGTTTTATTGGAATATTTTATAAGAAACGTGATTGTTTTCCATATTCATGTCGAAAAAGTTTGAATTTTTCTTTAATTTATTCCAGTTTAATTTATGGTATAGAAGTGTATGGTTTTACGACAAAATCTGTATTAAATCCTTTAATAATATCATGCAATAAAATATTAAGAGCATTACAGAATGAGCCTAGAGATCATCGTGTCTCAGATTTATTCGCTTCATTCAATACTTTGCCAGCTAATCTTCTTTTTAAATTGTCTCTGCTTACAATAGTATATCATTGTTATCAAGTGAAAAGCTCTCTCCCAGGTGTTATTTCTAACATGTTTTTATTAAACAGCAGTATTCATGATCATTGTAATAGATCAAGCCGAAATATTCATTTATTTTCTCATTTTAAATCGTTAAATAGTTCTTATATATTTTTTGCTTCATCTCTCGGGAATAACTTGCCAAATTTTATTAAGACCCATCATTTTATAGTTTTAATAAAGTGATTAAGCAACATTTTATGAAACAGCTCAAATCTGATGTGGATTAAGGTTTATTTTATTTCAAGGATTCTTTTCTTTCTGCAAAAGGACATTTTGATTTATTTCTTTTATTGATACTTTACAGCTGCTAACTGTATTGTTTTTTTATTTATATATATTATTATTAGTAGTAGTAGTATTTTAATTTAAATTTCATTTCAATTATTTGTTTATTATAAATTTGATCTATATTTTGAACATTACTTTGTAATTTGTAAATCGTGTAAGTATGTAGGCTGCTTGCTCGATAGCAATTGTTTTTCTTTCTAGTAGCCTCTTAAACCATGCATTTGTTATTGTATATTATTGATCGTATAATTTATATTTGTATTACATGTAATTGGTTTGGAAATAAATAAACTAACTAACATAAATTTGTATCATGCATGACTAGTATTATAATTCAAAGTGGATGATAAAAGGTTTCCCTCCCGCTTTCCAAGGAGTTTACTTGTATTATTGTATACCCCGTTGGACTACTAAATTGAGACTAACTTTCCATCCATTTTAGAAAATAAATAATATCCTTCATAAAATCTGCTACAAGATCTTTCATCTTTTACTAATGAATTAAAATAGTAACTTGTGCTCCTATCTCCCTTATACAGCTTTGATTGTTTTTAAATTTTATAATGAATAAAATGAATAAAGGAATAAAAATATACATTGTATCTATAGGCCGTACATGCAGTTAAGAAACTGAAATGCTTTATTATTGTGTAAAAGTCATCATTGTTGTAATTTAAGGACCTGGTTTACCAATGACAGTCCAGGAAGTTATAGCAGAATTAAAACTGAGATGCGAGCCACTGACTGGAATATTTGAAGACGATCAGAATGTTTCGTACATGATAGGAGCAGATGTTGGAAAGATGGAACATTTTGGAAGGCTTCAGATCATCGACACTTATGAGGAAAAATATCTTTTAACTTACTCAGTTCTTTCAGGTCAGTAGAAAATGGAGTATAATTTATGAAATTTATGATACATCTATAATCAAGCAGAAATATTCGAGAAAAAAATATTTAAATTTTATCATTAAAATATCCAAAATGTCTTCGGTGCATTTAGTTTTTTAAGCACTGAAATTAATTTTTGTGGTGAAAGCTGCTATCATGAAATGGCATACTAATACGTTTAGTCTCAGAGTCTCAAGACCTTTTGAACAATATCATGAACTAATTTAAGAGAGTTCATTGGCGAAAATGGTCAAATGAAGCATCTCAAGCTGAGTGTTACACATGGACAGCCATTCTGAATACTGTATATAAATAAGTGTGTAAAGCTTGCCTATAAGATATTATTTCAAATATATGCCTTGGCATGCAGTTTATATTATAAATTAAATTTTATTTGATGGTTCTATTATAAATTACTATTGCTAAGTATGCTAATAACTCAGTTTGTTAATAACTTCTATTTGACTAATTATAAATTTATTACAGGATTATTAATTTTACTTGATGTTCAATTACACATGTTAGGTGAAATACATTCAACTACAGTCGCTATTCCAGTCTATTTGGATATCACATTAGATGTTGCCCTTGGTTTTAAATACGGTACTAAAGAAATGTTTAAGAAATGGATACAAGATGTAACGGATATTACAAAAACATATGTCAGTATACCAGTCAATACATGCAATGGTAAAAACTTTCGTTTGTAGAAATTAGGGTTAAATTAGAAAGCTGATGAAATTTTACTCTAGGGTTATGAAACTTTACTCTAGGGCTGGAATTAGTGTAGATCTACTTAGATGTTACTTAGAAGTAGTAAACAATTGTTACATAGGAGAGTACTGAGACTGAATTAATTTAAAATATTGCTTGCATAACTTATAATAGGCTAAATATTAGCTTATATAATTCTGTATTCCAGTAATATAGTCATATGAGATGATACTTTTCATGTGTTTTAAATATAGCACATTCTTTCAATTTATCATCTAATAAATTAATGGATGATATTTTAAATAAGTATGGTACATAAATTGCAATAGAGAAATAAACTAAATCGATTAGTTAATAAATTCATTCATATATTGAAATATAAATGAAACATATGATACAATATAATCACATGTTGACTATTCACATTATGAATAGTTAATATAATTCTTGTCAATGACATGATATAATTATTTCTGTACGTTAAAATATATGTAATCAGTATTTCTTGTAATTATTATAGATTCGATAAGTTCAGTACGTTTACAATCAAATCATTTAAGCTTTTATAAATTTAAAAAACATAATAATGGGCGATCAGCATTGGTAGAAATGTTAACTTTAAAATATCTTAATACATTTTAACTTTTAAATTTAAGTTAACAAATTAGTTCATTAAAAATACAGTAAATAAGGCACACAATGTTCAGAAATATAAATCACGAATATCACTACATATAAAACGTTAAATAGTTTATGTCAATAATTATACAACATTTATTGAGAGTGAACAAAGTAGGATTTTGGTAAATTTAGCAATTTCCTTATTTACTCAGCCGATATACTGTATATATTTATAGATTGTATTATTTAATCAATATTATTATTTTTATTACTATTTACATTTGTTATTATTCAATTAGAAGTCATTATGTTCTCTGAACAGCCAACAAGTGGCAACTATGAATATATTCGACCAGTCATGCTTTCCACTAAAAAACTAGACACATCTGATGATACAAAACAGTCCACAAAATACGTCAATATTTACATTGATCCGAACAAACCATTAGTACGTCCTAAGAAGTCACCAACATCACCTACATCACCTGTAAGCCCAAGTATAACTGAAATCTTAAAAACTCGAAGGAAGATCATCAGCAAGCAACTTCCGTCTATACCTAAACAATCTACTCCTTCAACCAATTCGGTTCTTCCAACAGATAGAAATCAGTCACAATTACGAAACCAACTACAACATTCAAAGGCAGAGAAACCTGACCGCCCACCAATTCGTAAAAATAAGCCAACAGTGCCACTAACACCTCAACATGAAGAGAGTACCTCAAGTACTGGATCAACAGATCAAGTTAGTCTGGGTGTTTCTCAATACAAAAGTCTAGCCATGATACCAGTGGATATAAAATTCGTAGATTTTACTAAATCGGACGTTTGTCATTGTCTTAAGTTGCTTAGACTTGAATCGCATTGCGAAGCATTTATGGACAATGATATTGATGGAGCTATGTTTGTAATACTGAATGAACGAGATCTAACGAATGATTTTGGATTAACAGAATTTGAAGTTAAGAAACTTCTCAAGTTTAGGGATGAAGGGTGGAGACCAAAATAATATCAGTGTTGAGTGAATATACGCATTGCTAAATTATTTCAAAATATGTATAAATGAGAAATGAAGAATTGCATTGGCAGGTTAAAAAGAATTGAGAACAGGAGGGCAAAAAATTGATTGTAACATTTATTGATGGAAAATGTATTGTTTTACAATAACTAAGCAAGAATAATAATAATAATTTTGATTGACATTAACATTTATAAATGTAGCATATACTAAGAAATATAAGAGAGTATTTAATTTAGATGTAAGCAGTGTTATTTTAGTCCTCAAAATCTTTTTAGTTTTAGTTTTTATCTCCTCTCAGTAAAATTCTTTTAGTTTTAGTCTTATTTTAGTCTCACAATTCTTTTTAGTTTTAGTTTTTATCTCCTCTCATCAAAAATCTTTTTAGTCTTAGTCCTTTTTAGTCTTAAATCAAAAAACCGTGGAAATTGAAAACTGTGTTAATTTACAATGTACACATAAAATCAATGCCACTTATTATGAAATAAGAGTGATCTTATACAATGTCACAGTAAGTCAGGGTGTGCGTTAAGCACACCCTAACATAAAATGTTTCAACTTCCAATCTACAAAACTGTAAATTTATGATTCAATTTTAAAACACTCTATTATGCAAGTTTTTGCATAGTCTATTTCTTCTGCCTGTGCTCAATAACCCAGCCACCGAAAATACTCGCTCTACGAATGCCTCTGAAGCAGGAGCTGATATGAGGTTCATCTGCAAGGAGTGTCCAAGGATGGATAAGATGACCTGCGTTCTGACCAGTATACCAGTGGACTTGCCTCACCACATTTACCCCCTTCAACTTCGCCTATATACTTTCCCAGATGTGTTGCTGGAGTATCTGATTCTCCCGGAGGAGGTAGATTGTTTCTCATAATTGAAGCAAGAAACTGGTTTCTGCCAACAACTGCAGGTGGTTCAACAATCGCCCATTTTTCGTTAACAACACAACAAACACTTTTCTCCTTGCTCAAAGTATACTTAAAAAATTCCCAAACTGCAATCTTTTTTCCTCCCACTCAAACTTTTACACAAACTCATTTTTTACGACAGCCACAAACTAAATAGAGCTAAATCTCAATCCTTCTCATAAATTGTATTCGCTGAATTATAAGTCACATAATAATACAATTAAAATTACATTTTTCTTAGGGCTATGATTAGGGTTAAGTTTAGGGTTAAAATAAAATTTGACAATTTGTTTGACCTATATTTCGGCGATTAAAATTATAAAATCTATAAAATACGTCATCACTATCCTGAATAAACAAGACAAAAGAATAAGAACATGTCAGTGTTGCCACTCAAATTTTTTAAATAGATTTCCGTTGTGCTACAACTGGAAACAAAAAATTGTTTTTGGTTGATCGTTAAAAAGAACTATTTGAGACGAAAATATTTTCATCTCACTATTTTAGTCTTAGTCTCGTTTTCGTCGTTCTGCTTTGAATTCTTTTTAGTTTTAGTCTTATTTTAGTCTCACAATTCTTTTTAGTTTTAGTTTCGTCAACGAAAATAACACTGGATGTAAGACATGACAGTATATAGATAAACTTCAAGACATTATGCAAGAGATTGAAAAGAAGCAATGGCTCCCTAAAATATGACAAATTTAAGCAGTGAATGATTGAGAATGAATCAAGAATGAGAATATAAACGATATATTGAGGAGTCTGGAGAAGAATTTCAATATTGGCTATTTCTAGAACAATCTTTTGAAAGTTCACTACCAAAGTGAACTTTTTGCTATTTGAACCAGTTCGTTACACTTCTTATTGGTATAACGTACTTTATAAGTACTTAGTTATTTTTTTTACTAATAATGAACTAAAAAAATAAATAACAAGAAATAAAGATTTGAAATAAAGGTTTTTTATTAATACGTATACACTGTACATTTATCGGAATATGCGTAAACAAATTAATTGTTTGTTGACTAATTATTAATTTTTTTGCTTGAGATCATTTGAGAGTGCTCATGCATATTACAACCAAAAACAATATCAGTGTCAAATTATTATTGAAAAGTTAATAACATTAACGTATAATTCACTAACATTAACGTATGAAATATGTTTTTTCTCATTTCATTTATACAATTATACACTTGGACAGATAACTTTCTGCCCACCAAATTGCAAATTCAATTTGAGAAGCAAATTATTTTATAAAAAAGATATCTTCTAGCAGCTTATTTTCATCAACAGACGCTTCTTCATTATGCAAAACATTCATGCGACTGTTTCTTAAACCACTGCATTCATTACTCGACATTTTCCTTTCATTTAATTTAGCCAACTGTACAGCCCTGCCAAGTGACTTATTCATAAAAGACACATCTTGTTTGGTTTCTCCTTTCAAAGAACTAACTAATTGAGGTCTTTTCCTGTACTGTGGTGAATCATTAGGCAAAGATCTCCTAGTATCAACACGGCACTTTCGATCTAATCCATTCTCCTCATTCAAAATTAAATCAAGCAAACTCAATGGCAAATCGTCAACATTGTTAATTTTAGATTCGTAATGTTGCTCTGAAACTAATAAGTTTGTTTTATCTACACCTGGAAAGTCTGTCACACTCATATCCTTATCTTTACTATCACAAGACATTGCTGTACATGATTTAGTATTCGGCTCATAATGCAACAATGGATCATTGTTTTTATCTATTTCACAATCAAAATATTTTATAGATTCATTTGACCCGTTTTTCTCAATGTTTGATTGAGGGAGCCTATAATGTTCTGGTATATTTATACCATTGTCAATTGAAACAGTTTGTCCAACAAGTGAATTATTTATCATTAAAGTATTATTGCCATTTGAACATTTCTGACAATTTTGAATTTCACGAGGGTATAAAGGAATACAAATATTTACCCCAGATTCATGAGCATTCAATGGAAGATTTGGAACACTGGATTGATGAAAATTATTATTAGAGTTTTTCTGTGAATCTTTATAAATATACGAACTACTATTATGGTTAATATTCGTTAATGGCTGCATTGCGGAATAATTTACTTTTACATTGTGTAAAAATTGCTTGGATGCTTGGGAAATATGATGTTTACTGGAATTATCAGTACAAACATCATTCAAAGGTTTTGCAATAAAATTTCCAGCTGTATTACAAATACCAGCATCAACTGATGGTATTATATCACATGAATCTAAATTATCCCGCGTGTGCACTAAATGTACAGAAAGAGGTGTATCTGCTTTATTTCTGACAAGATGATCTGATGGTACTAAATGACAATTTGGCAATGAAACATAATTTCGAATATTACCAGATGTAGGCTTAGGCTGGCTATAAACAAAATTACTACTGGATACATTAACCATATTACTGGGATTAATATAACTCTGAGAATAGCTAATCTTATAATTTTGAGGAACTAATTGTTGATGTAATTGTGATGATGGATAGTAGCCCCCAACTTTTGTAATTGCTGAAACACTTGGACACAATTCTGAATATACTTTTATACTATGTTCTGGCTGAAACTTTTCTGAATTTAATGGCAAAATCATATACTGCACAGGTTCAAGTTTACGTAATCCCAAAGATGACTGTTGTTGATTCAATGTAGGACCCATAAACTCTTTCATACTATTTGAGCTAGTTCTTAAATCCAATGGTTCACAAAGAGTGGCAATAGCTTCTTTCAATTGTGATATATCACTGTAACTATCATATGGCTCAGCATCATCATACAGTGAATATCCGGGAGAAGGGGAGTCAATAGCTTCAGCTATATTAAAACTCTCATTTGTCTGGTTTTTTAAATATTCAATATCACATTTATCTGCATTTGTTAATGTAGCTGGTCGTTGCATTTTCCTGCACCACTGCAAATATTTAAAGAAAGTGTCATTTATTTTGCCATGTTTTTTATAAGGTTTTAGTTCAATGCCATCGCAAGGAAATAATAAATCGCTTCTGGCATTCGGTGTAACAAATTCATGCGACCCATTTGATATACAGTCAGTATTAATGCTAAGAGAATTCTTCAGAATATTATTTGGTTCACTGCAGATTTTACTGTAACCTTCTAGACATTCAATATTTTCAGGTCTTGGCATACGTTGCTTTTCAGCGACATCTTTTTCAAAGTTTCGACATCTTCTTAAGCCATCCGCATTTTGTACAATTTGATTACCTACTGAAGAAATTGCCACTGAAGAAACATCTTTAGAAGGAACAGACAATTGGCGTAATTTCTCCTGCTGTGCATTCAAAAACGTCTGATATTTATCCAACATATCTTTACACTGCTCCAACTGGCAATGAATCTTTGTGCGTTCAGTCTTCATCTTTTCCTTATGTTCTGCCAACTCTTTGGACTGTTTCCCCTGAATGCTTTTCTGTTGAGTCAGTTCTATCATTGCCATCTCTTTTTCTTTACCTGCAAGAGAATAAAGAAAGTAAATAAATATTTTTCTAAAGAAATGTACAATATACAGGTTACATTGCAACTGATTTAAAATTATAGAAATTAGAAATCTGAACATATATTCTTACTACCCCCCTTTCATATTTAGGACATGGTGAGATTGCAAGGAGTATCATTTGACAGAAGCACTCCCTGGTTGCCAAGTCATCACCCATCCACATTATTTCAAAATCCACATTCATTTATTTTTTTTACAGATTTTCAAAAAGTAACGTTTCTCTATTCAAAGACTTTAAGATCTTTTAATCATTACCAATGCACCATTAAATTCATCCACACTAAAAACAATTGTCACATAAACTTTACGATTCATCCAGAATGCTTATCTAGATACGATTTAGGACAGTAACCATTTTTAAACAACATGGACACGACTACATGACTAAACAATGTAAAAACTTGACAATTACCAAGTTTAGCAAGTTCTCGTATTAAATTAGCCACCCTTTCTTTATCAGCTGCGCACAATTCAGTAAGAGTAGCGCAGCTGGCCCTGTGACCTGATGCTGAATCCATTTCACATCTCAGTTCATCATTGGCCATTGCAAGTAGCCCGCGCGTGTTTTATCTGTTTAGATCAATTACTGAAAAAGCATTAGTCATAGTAGCATTAGAATAATTACTGTGGTTTGTAAAATTTAGTCTACTACTTTTAGCAGAAGAGCCCGTAACTGAACTTTTAAGCGTAATACAATTAACATCACGATAATTAGTTAAAAGACTTTTCGCCTAAACAATTCGTCTTTAGACATTTAGTCTACCGACATTTGATCTACGATATTATGGTTAAGCTTAGCGTTACTATTAACGCTAGAGTTGATTAAATATCTGTATACGAAGTGTCGTAGACCAATAGTCCGCAGACGAACTGTCTCGAAATCCTTACAATTGTAGCCTTTACTGGTTATAACTGTCAAAAATAGCAACTAATTAATTAGTATAATATCGAAATAATAAGCTACAAACGGATAAAATTAAAAAGAAATTTTTAATTCAAGTAATTTAAGAATTTTTTTTTTGTAAAATGTATTCGTTCAAAGACTTCAATCATCACTCATCTTTGAACCAATGCACCCAGATTTAATGGGGCCCGATATAAAAATTATTCCCGGAGCCCTTTATTTGGGACAGCAGAGGGGCCCTCTATAAAAATTATTCCTGGGCCCTTTTTTGGGACAGCAGATTGAACAGTCAAATGTTTTTTTTTAATTTTTTACAAAATGAGCATCTACCGAAACTGATATTCGATTGGTGATGTTGATACCGTGGCAGCGTCATTCCCAGTGTTTGACGATTGTTAATGAATAGCCAAGGTAAGGAATATACTTCTCAGACAGACGAATAGACGGAGAGCAGAAGGAAAACGGACGGACGGAAAGACGAACGGACGAGAAGGCAGGCAGGCAGGCAGAAAGACAGACAGACAGATAGATTGACAGACAGATTGACAGACAGATTGTCAGACAGATTGACAAACAGATTGACAGACAAATTGACAGAAATATTGACAAGCAGACAGACATCTTTACAGACAGACAGATTGACAAACAGACAGACTGGCAAACAGACAGATTGATAAATAGACAGATAGACAGATAGATGAGAACTTGGAAGAGTGAAACTGAAAGTAATTAATGAAATAAATTTTAATAAAAAAAATAACAAATAAATTAAATCTTTACTATTTATTTATATCGCTTTTTTAAAAAATATTAAATGTAAATAAATAATATATTGTGATTTGATTTGATTAAATAAGGTTGAAATAAAATAAAGGTTATCGTATAATGAAAGATTCTCATATAATAATCTTGCACAGATTTGAATAAAAATTAATAAAAAATAAATTAAAAAATATATAAAATTGTATACATGTGATACAGAATCGATTATTTAATCGATAATTGCTTCAATTGATAATCCAATTGTCTCATTAACAAATTACTTAGCCAGATTGATTTATTTTTGCTTCATTTCCAAACTTTAATTAGTTATACAGACCTGATCATTATGGGGCTGACTGAAATATTGATTGACTGGGGCTTCCTGATGCGCAATTTTTAAGATAATTATTTTATCATTGAGTTATAATGCAAATAAATAATCACTGTACTATGTTATAATGCCAGATATTTAATGCAAATCATTAATCAATATACCATTGTTATGATAATTTTTTTGTAATCGCGTAAATAATCATAGCGATATTTTTGATTTTCAGTCAACGGCAATGTCGTTTGCGTGTCAACGCGATAGTTATCTGAAGGAGGTAGGAAGTGAATATTTAATTTAAGAAATTCAGATTTTGATGTAGATTTTATTAATTATGATTTGTACAATTATAAATTGAAATAATTGAATCTAGTCTCAATTTTAAATTTTTTAATGTATTACATATAGTAGATACTGGCAGCCTGATGCCGACGGCTGAAAGAAGCCATCTGGCAGCCGTATTTTGGCTTCTGAAATCATTTACCTACCTGCTTCTGGCAACCATCATTATTTCGTATTCTAAGTTTAAGATAAAATTAAAACATTACTGAAAATCTAATTATTTAATAATGTTTTTATGTCGTAAACAGTTTCAGACTGTAGTAAAGTCTTGCACCCCCGCTGATTTGCATCAGATTGTTGATGGAAAGAAAGTTACATTGAAAGGATATGAAGTCATTCTGGAAGATACCATTCTGTTTCCTGAAGGGGGAGGACAGGTTATTAGAATTTTCTTTAGTAATTTACTTTACATTCATGTATATTTGTACTTTATTATTTTATATTATAATCATAATTTTAGTTTTGATGTTTAAAATCAAAGGGCAGTGTTTAGAATTTCTATCACAATTAGATCGAATTGTAATTTTGGGAAGTTGGATTATTTGCATGAAGGAATTTGTTTGCAATGCTGGAATCATTTGCATGATTTGAGGTGATTCCGTAATAGACAGCTGTGAATTTCTTAAGCTTAAATCTGGTGTAAATATCAAATATCATCACGTTCTTCAAAAGCTTTGAAATTTTTATTTCTTTTTGTTTGACTTGAAATTTAATTTCTACAAATATATCAGTGCAAGTTTCACTCTAAATGTAATTTTATATGAGTTTTTTCTAAGCAATGTACTGTAAAATTAGACGTTATTCTTCATTTTCAATCTTCATTTTGATATAACTGATCTTTTTTTATTTCAGCCTGATGACAGAGGGAAGGTGAGAGTTATTTTGCTTTATTTCAATTTTAATCTATCATCAATTATATTTAATCTTATATAAATTTCTTAATTTTAATTGTTTTAAATCGTTCTAAAGTGCTGATATTATTGCATTATGTAACGTTATTTAAACACTTATCTCTGACTAATTAATTGTCATTGACTAATTAATTAATTAATTGCTCTAAATAATTAATTAAATTTTTTGCCTATCATGTTGTAATTAAAGCTTAGATTTTATTGTTAATATTATATACTTTTTGAATCACTTGTTGATGAACACAGTACTTAGATGTTTTCATTTTTGTGAATAAATATATTTTTATAATATGCATAATTTGAATTTTTCGTATCTTTATTTTTTGTTATTATCTAATTTCCTGCCAGTGAGATTGCAATTGAATCTTTTAGTGTTGAGTTTTTTTATATTACTTGATATTTTTGTATTTTTTTGTATTTCTGTGGTCAGATAAATGGTGTGGAGGTGTTAAATGTTTTGAGGAGGGGCGCTGATGCCGTGCATTTTACCCAGAGTCCTTTAGAAGTAGGGGGTCGAGTTGATGTATGTGTTGATTGGAACAGAAGATGGGATCATATGCAACAACATTCTGGTTTAGTTTCTTAGCAATTTAACTATTTATTACAATTAATATACAGCATAGTCAATGAGTCAGTGCTCGTTAGAGAAGCGGTTAGAGCGCTGGACTCGGACTCGACAGGTCCAGGTTCGAATCCCAGATAGCTCACTATTTCTCTAACTCGCTGCATCCTTTAGTAAGACGCTTAAATTGATAGCTACATCTGAGACATCGAGCATATAATCCATGGCGTTAAACTTAGCTGTTTTTTAAAAAATTTAATTAATTGGTTGTTGTTTGTAATCTTGTTTATTTTATGCTATTTTTGATTAATTGTATACAAATATACTTGCGTTGATCGTATTTATTTCTATTGCAACTATTGGCTTCATTCTTTTTCATTTACTTCAGGTCAGCATTTAGTCACAGCGATTGCCAGTTCAGAGTACGGATTTGCTACAACTTCTTGGTAATGATTTTTACAATAGATTTGTCACGTATATGTTTTTTTGTCATGTTCATTTATTCTTGAAGAGTTTGAAATTTAAGAATTATATATAGAAGCTCTGATAATTACTGACATTTGTTGTGTATTATTTATAATACTGAAAATTTAATGGAATCCGTTTCTTGAAGGAATCTTGGAGATAAAGTTTCATCGATAGAGCTAGACACTCCTGAGCTGACTACAGATCAGCTCGTGAACATTGAGAGGATTGTGAATGAAAGGATTAAGTCAGCGACGTCAATGTATCCTAAGTTGTTTCAAAGTAAAGATGATCCTGAACTCAGCGCTGTGAGTATCAATCAGTTGAATCAAATATCAAATCAAATATCAAATCAAATCAAGTTGAATCAGTTGAATCGATTAGTATCAATCAGTTGAATTAAATAAAAATCTGATATAATGGTAATAGACATTGCAATTCGTATGAGTGGACCATTTGTATGCATTGAATTTACTATAAATCTGATAAGAATTTATTCAAATCGACTTGGCATTAAATAATTATTTATTTATATATTAAGAAATATAGCTAGATGAAAAAGTACATTAAAGCTTTTATTGAAGATTTTGCTTGTTACCTGATGTCACAGCAATATTCAATGTACTCTTATTATTTATTCTAAACTGTGTGCGCAGAAATTTGTTGATTCCTAACGCGATTAACTAAATATTTTTTTGAAAATAATGTTGCGAGTATACATAACGAATGATCAATTTTTATTCCCGAACGAAAAGGAGACTAACATCATGAAAGCTAATGTTGTTGACTTGCTTTTGATATCGCTATGGTTTGTTTGCTGTTGTTGTAGGTCAGAACGAGAGGATTACCGGATGATCACGTTGGTGCTATTCGCGTTGTGACTATAGATGGTGTCGATACTAATATGTGTTGCGGAACACATGTGTCGAATCTTTGTCATCTGCAGGTACGTTGAAAGATGATGTTTTAAATATTATTAGTGTTTTGTATTTTATTCTTGCTGATTAAAATGAAACTTAAAGTCTGAAATGAATACAAATGTAAGCTAAATCAAAGTTTAAATCAATTAAAGAGAAGAGAAATACTAATGAGATGGTGCATTATTACCTTAATTTCTGAGAACGTCTTTTGTTTCTGAGTTTTTATGACACGCTAGATTTTAAAAAGAAGAAAGTTTACGGGTATTTAAATTATTTTTGTCTAAAGGTTTTTTTTAAATTTGCTATTGATAAGCTGAATGTCTAGATTATCATTTGTGAATGTCATCAAGATATAGACTAGAAAATAAAATTCCTGTCAAATAACATGAAATCATATTTGAGCTTCAATTTAATTACTGCTGACTATAAATTGCTTTTATCATTACTTTATGTAAATATTATTTTTAATTTTGTTATTTGCTGTAATAGATAATAAAGTTACTTTGCGTTGAAAAAGCGAAGAAAGGAAAGAGTAATTTGATTTTCGTCGCCGGTGAGAGAGTATTAAAGTATTTGAGTTCTTGTTATGAGAGAGAAAGAGCGATGAATACTCTTCTCAAGTGAGTTTTTTTTATTCTTTTTTGTCTCTTAGTATTAGTAATTATTCTATTTTAAGATATTTTAATAATTAAACATTATTATACATAATAGAATTAAAAAATTCTGCAAATCGGTGTCAAAGTTTGTATAAGAAAAAATTTCAATTAAAAGTATAAAAGTTAGATTTTATTGTCAAGATTGTAAATATGATGTAAAGTAAAGATTTTAAAGAATAGGAATGTTATTAAATGATATATGCAGATGATTTATTGGCACTGAAAGTAAATAAATATATATATATGTATATATGTCAATTTATTTAAAAATTGATTAATTGCTGACTATTTATTAAGTATTTGTCTTAATCACTACTACATTCTACTATTGTTGTAATTTTGCTTATAATATTTTGTATACTGTCTTTCGATTTATTATTTAATTTGATTTTTAATATAATTTTTTTTTCTGTTAAAATTTTCATAATGCTTTATCTTTAAAATTACTTTGATGATTGTTACATTCTAACTGCATTATATATCATTCAGTACTGAACTATTTACGATTAGAATTATTTAAATAATAACTTTATGTATATTAATATAATTAATAGTATTAGTTAATAAATTGATAATTAATTATATGTATTTAATGTTTTTTAAATATCTTATTAGAGGACAGCCTGATGATTATGTTGATTTAATTCAGAAACTGCAAACTTCATTCAAACTTTCTCAAAAGGTTTTGATTTTTATATTTAAACGCGTACCTTTTTATTTGCTGCATTCTTGCTATATAAAATCTTAATCTAAATTCTTATGATAGTTTCGTTATTTATTGACATATATCATAATATAATTAATTTCTCTACAGATTATTCAATTACAGACATTTAGTCTACAGACATTTGATGTGCTATGACATTAGGATTTGGGTTAGGGTTGGAGTTAGGGTTAGGGTAGACTGATAGTTGATAGGTCAAATATCTGTCGATTAATTGTGTTAGACTAAATGTCTGTAGACGAAGTGTCACAGATCAAATGTCCTGTAGACGATGTGTCGTAGACCAAATGTCTATATATATGAATTGTTACTGAAATGTTTTAAAATTCAAAAAAAATGAAGCAAGTTACAATAATTTCTTTAAATATTATCACACTTTCTAATTTAAGGCATTGACAAAATGAAATTCTGATTGCGATTGAAGCCATTTTATCTGATTTCTATTTGAAAAGTTAAATATTAATTCAAATTATGATTATTTTATTCATTTTATTTATAACGCTTTCCCTGATGTTTTATGCATTTTTTTACTGAGCTTTGTTATGAGTCATTGGTTCTCATTACAGTTAGAGTTTACTATATTTCATCAGCGTGCTGATGTGACATTAAACAACAATGGTTTATAAATCTGGTTTCATTTACTTCCGTAGAACGCTACGAATCTTCTTAGAGAAGTTGCAAAATTTGAAGCGGAAAAAATCAAAAGTTCTGTGAATGGGAATAAATTTGTAGTTTTGCATAAGTGAGTCACGTTAATTATTCAAACTTCTAAAACTTTTATAAATTTTTCACTTAAATCTAAAGATAAGTTTTTAAAGATGACTTTTCACTTATTATCTGGTTAATAACTAATTACGTTAATTACTAATTACATAGGCTTGGTACTTTAAAAATATACGGTTACTTGTTGGACCGTTTAGCAAAATGATGCATAAGCTGTAGGCCAAATTAATGAGGTGTAAGATTTTTACTATTATTAGAACAATATGTGCACTTTTTCTATTGAGGTAAAAATCAATGTGGTTTATTTAGAAGTTTAATAACATAGCCTACATTAAACTAGCATCAATTAATTAATGAAGTTAAACGTCCGTTTAACCATCAAGGGACAATGTTGCATGCATAGTGCTGTATTAGATATAATACTAATAATACTAATAGTAGAATGATTTTTGTGCAAAACTGGTTTATGTGTAGAGTATATACATCAGTTACAATGTAGATTTTTAATGTATTTAGGAAGGAAGGTGATAATGAGTTTATGAATAGCATTGCTACTGAAGTGGGCCCGGAGGTATTTACAGTAAATTAACGTGATAATTTATTTTATATTTACTTATTATATTTATTTATATTTATTAATATAAAATATTACAGAAGATTCTTGCAGTAAAAACTTGCTATCAGTTCTTTCAATTTATTTTAAATTGGGTAAAGATATAACAACAAATGGTTATTTAAATATGTAATATTATTTAATTTGGTTTGTTTGTTTAGGTTTTGTTATTTTTAACGACTGGAGATGAAAAGGGAGCCGGATTATTTCTTCTTTCGGGACCTGACAGTGATATTAAGACATTGGGACCCAAGTGAGTAGAAATCATATCATTGTTTTTATCAGTTTAATTTGTCTAATATTCATTCGCCAGATGGCGGCATAATAAATCAAATCACAAGGAAAAAGTAAAAAATAAGCAATTCAGTCTATTGTTTACATTGATTCATTAATTAATTTTAATTAATTTTTAATTAATTTTGAGTTATTAATTAGTTTTGTTAATTGAAATCTGTATTAGTACTGTTTGTGAACAATTTATTACGGACTGATATCCCTTTGCTAAATGGTTTCCTCTCTCTATTGATGGTTTGTCCTCACTGCTTGGGTGGAGAATGTGTGGTCTTTCCTGAGACTGAGGGACGTCTAAGACATCGTCCCTCGACGGTTAAACAGACGTTAAACTTTTATTGATTAATTGAATATCAACTTTTAGGCATCTAATTAAACACTTCTCAAATGATGCAGAATTTAAAAGAATTGCTAGTTATAATTTAAATCAGAGATTTTTGTCTGACCTATAAGTTACGTGATTGACTTCTTGTACATAAATAAGGTGTGTTAAATGTGTAGGGTCTCAGAATTATTAGACGGCAAGGGGGCCGGTAAACCCGGCAGATATCAGGGGAAAGCAAACAGGATGCAGAAAAGAGCAGAAGTGGAAGTTCTTCTGAAAGAGTACGTATCACAAAAAGGAGATAGTTAATCCGCAGCGATACTCTTCCTTGTGAAAGCAGAATGTTGAATAGATAAATTTTTTGGCTTTACTTTAAAGAAAAGGTTACATTTTTTAAGAGATAATTAATTTTAGCTTTTAATTGATAACTAACTTTAATTATAAGTTACAATTGTTAATTGATTAAGTTTAATTGTCAAATATTGTAATTATAATTGTCAAATCGCAATGGATTACTTGTCGATTATTGATATTGTAAATTGTCAAATTACAGAAACTATTACAGAAATTTTACCCTTATTTTCAGCCTCTCGCAAATGTGTGTATTAACAGATTTGATATACAGTATAACCCCGTTATATCGAAGCTCACGGGACCATCGAAATTACTTCGATATATCAGGGTTTCGATATATCCGATTTAGTGCTGTCAATGGGTACCCGGGTACCCGCCCGTTGATAAATGCCCGGGTAATAGATTCAGCTGGCGGGTTCACGTTAGTTAGCCTGAATATGACAGCATTTTGACTGCATCAGCAGTGTCGCGCATAGGATTATTATCACTGTAAGGGGCCGTCCATAAAGTAGTACGCTTGAAAATTGAATTTTTCAACCCCCCCCAGCCCTCCCCAACCCCTGTTGCAGCCTGTACGCTCAATTATAGAGACTGAGAATAAATATAATCTCT
>JAQIXG010002023.1:0-19089 GCA_034700105.1 Oconnorella tubifera | reverse complement strand
AATATTACGTCATTTCAATAGACAATTAAATCTTGGGACTGAATCGGCTCGTACTGAATCGGCTAGGACTGAATTGGCCGGGGACTGAATCGGTGAGACTGAATAGTCGCGGACCCAGAATTGAGATTTAACTTTGAAATATAAAATCGATATTTATATAAAACAAAGATTGAACTTTGAAATATAGAATTTATATTTATATACTTATACAGTGCCAAATACTATTAATGCATAATGAACATGATGAATAAAACTATACCAGTATCTACCAGTAATACCTACTTGTGAAACAGCACCACCTGGTTGCCCATAACCTCCTGGTTGACCATACCCACCAGCACCAGGTTGACCATAACCCCCACCAGCAGGAGGCTGACCATACCCCCCTGGTTGCCCGTATCCCGGTTGAGGTGCTCCGTAGCCACCCTGGGCCGGGGGATAGCCTCCCTGGGCTGCAGGGTAGCCTTGCTGTGGTGGATAGCCCCCAGGCTGTTGAGGGGGATAGCCTCCAGGTTGTTGGGGGGGATAACCCCCGGGTTGTTGGGGGGGGTAGCCACCAGGCTGCTGGGGAGGGTATCCGCCAGGTTGTTGGGGGGGATATCCCCCGGGTTGTTGAGGGGGATAGCCGCCAGGTTGACCATATGGTTGACCAGCCTGTTAAGAAATCGTGACTATTTTTCTTATTAGTTTTATTTTTATATTTCTTGTGTGCTGCTTAATGTCATATAAGCTAATAGGCTATTTAATGAGTAAAAAATGGCTAATTAATTCAGTTGATTAGATTATGACAAAATGATTATGACAATATTATCTCATATCGGATAGTAAAAAGCTATAATTTCTAATTCCAATTTCTAATCACGAGGTTAAATTTATAATTATACAATACTTACATTAATGTTAAAATTCAGTTTATTATGCTTTTAAAAAGCAATCTTAAAATAAAAATTGACCTATTTTAGCGTAATATTAATTCCATGCGAAAAATAACAATACAAAAAGATCAGATGGCATTTTGTAAAATAAAAAAAGATGTAGCAAAGTAAGCTCATAAGTGAAGACTTATGATTGAAATAGAAAATAAGATAATTAATAATACCATGGCCCATAACATTAATAATATACTAGTGAATCATTGACATATCCAAGCCAACAGAAAATAATATTTCAAGTTAATAAAGAAAGAAAAGTTAACTATGAAGGTATATTAATACAACACTACTCGATAACCCATTAATCATAATTTTAGTCAAGATAAGATCTTAAAATATGAAACTTTACATTACCGAAATAAACTTAACTTAAATGCCGCATCGTAACTATTTCAGATAGGGCTACGAAACAAAATATTCATGATAGAGTCCATTTTTGACATCCAATAAACCCTAATAAGAACTTAGCAAATCATTTAAAACAGTTCCTACTTTATCTAAATAATCTAGTCACTAGAAGTACTTCTATTCTAAAATAAAACTGTTCGATTGCTAACCGGGGGATATCCAGCGCCACCTTGAGGTTGCTGGTATGGCATACCACCTGGTGCTTGCTGGTAGCCACCTGGTTGACCATAAGGATCAGGCATTGGTACCTGACCTGGCTGAAACAAGGCATGAGAAGAAATAGCATGATATTGTGCCCTGATAGCACAATGGTAGAGATATATATTTGAAACAGGGAGATCTAAGGTTTAAGTCTTGCAAAATTTAATTTAGTTGAAGCTAAGCAAGCAAAACGCAAATAACCAAAAATAAAGGAAAATAATGTATAAATTATCATTTGCGCATGATTACTATAAGTAGTAATTTTGATTTTTGCGATAATAATGTTACTAAATCTTTAATAAAAGCATCATTTTCAATATCATTTTTGTAATGTTACTATATAATAATTGTTCGTTATTATCTACTATTGTACTTCTTGTATGAATAATATGTTAATTAAGTAACATTACTTTATTGAATGACTTATTAATGAAACATTTAGTACCACTCATAGTAACTAATAAGTAACAGTAATAACTAGACCTATGAATAGACCAAGTGTAATTAACATAAATTTCAAAGTTAAACGGCCCATATTATGAGCCACAATATAAAGTGCTCAGCCATATTTAACATATTAAGAATATTTAATAACATTAACATCTTGTTCACACTTATTTGCTTTCCTAAAGTAAATATAGTTAACTATACCCAAGTATTTTTACCTGTAAAATTCATATTTTAAATTTATAACTAGGTGTTTCAATTGAATACATACATTTGAAAGTGTGTATAAAAACGAAAAAGTTAAAGTTATTTTCAAATTAAAAATAAGCTTGAAAACAGATTTACTTTGTTAAATAAAATTTCATTAGTTTGTTTACATTGTTAGTTTTATACCCATTAAAACGATTTATAATATACTCTGAATACATTATATGACTAATAAGAAATAAAAGCTGATCCCAGGCATTTTGTCATTTGATAATGTGACAAAATATCAAATTATTTACTATAAAAACTGTGTCTATGACATAAAATAGATTTGTTTACATATGTAGGTGAGTACTTCAAATAACTGAATGTTCACTACAAGTATTGATGTCATGGACTTATAATTAGATCTGATAGATCAACAATTTCTGTTTACTGCTGATAAACATACTAGCTATAGACTATATTACAAAGAAATAATAATATGGCATGCAAACTCAAGATATTTATAATTCAAAAAAAAACATTAAAAAAGGTGTTTTATCATTTTTAGGGACTATAATTACTGCCCAGATATAGATTACAAATAGTTCATTGTTTTTGTTAATTCATGAATTATTTATTACAATTTATTTTATTAAACTTACTCCAGTTAATTCTTATAAGTATTTTGATAAAGAGAAAATTCATCAGCTTAAACATTGGATATAATACTTTATTAAATATTTAAGCTGATAAATTCTTCTGCGCTTAATTTATTATGTGCAAAAAATTAAATGAAGTTAATTAACTTGTTAGAGACAAGTCTGTTTCTAGTTAACCAATAACTTGTTAACATCCGGTTAAAAAAAACTTTTATATTCATATAATTTAATTAACTATAAAGTTGCTTTTGTGGATAGATACTAAATTTACAAATTAATTATTCTTATTTAAAGCAACTACTTGAGAAAATTTATTTTTTAGTATCAAAAATTTGCATGAATAAATTGCATCCAGGATACAAGTTATAGATTGTTGCATTGATACATTCCATTATAAGTTTAAAACTTCTCTTGTTGCATAATAGTTAGAATAACCTATACACTGCAACCTAATTCCTAGATAGCGAGGCATTAAATCACACAATAGAAAGTAGTGGCCACAATGTAAACCTGAAAACTTTCTACACTGCAAAAACATTCATTCTGCAACCTAAAAATACCTACGGCAACTAAATCACTGTTGTAACAAACCTGCTGGTTTGCTATACGTACGTATAGCTTCGTTTCATTCGCGAGTAAAAATAGCATCGTATATTTTGGCAGTATATTGTATTAATGTTGTATTTTATTTTTTCAGCTACTGTTATAAAAGTATTCCATTATAGCATAATAGATAATATAAATCTATTAGTATATTATAATAAACTTGCATTGGGCTCAGACACTACTCAGTATACTTAGCAATAGTTAAGTCACCTGAAATTTTGTATATAGACCCATAAAAATGACTACAACAAAGAGTCCAAAAAGAGCATTGCTAAAAAATATCATTCTCATAAGAAAACATCAATCTTTGTAATCGTACATATATTTTAACAAATAAATCATATCTGTATTTTAACACTGGATTAAAAACTCTCAAATCTGACTCTCAAATTAAATTTACATCAAATAAAATGTTAGAAGCATTTAAAAGAAATAAATAAATTTCAGCATTGGTGAAAAGAATTTTTTTAAATAGTGATACATATTTCTATTTCAGAAATTAAGTAGAAATTCTTAGTATAAAAACAGTTTTTCTTTCAATTTGCGTAGATTCGATGACTAAAACTTTCACAATTTTAATTCAGCTTTCATCAAAAATGAGATATGGGATTATAATTCTTAAAGGGGGGGGGGGGGGAATGGTGTGATTCCATAATTTTTTCCAACGAATTCAACACTTGCATTAAAGCCACATGGAAAGCCAATCAATCAAATCAATCAAGCCAGTAAAAGCTAATTGATTTTAATATTATTCAACCCACTCAAAAGTTAGCCTATTTCACAATTGAATCAACTAATACAAAATAAAGTTAAAACTTAAAAGTTATTTCAAGCAGACAACAGTTAGTATAGTCTCATTTTATAAACAAATTAAACAGAATATTCAAGCATTACCTACATGTATTTTCCACCAATTTCTACCCAAAACATGCAAATAAAATCCAATGCCAATATTCAATGAAGCAAAGCATGAAAAAGATAAAAAAATAAAAACAACTTACCTGTCCATATCCAGGGCCCGGTGGCTGCCCGTACCCCTGGGGAGGGTAACCGCCCTGGGGAGGGTACCCCCCTGGAGGTCCGCCGCCATAAGGATAACTCATGATTCAAACTGAATTCGTTAGAATTTTATCTCAAAACTAAACCTTCAACGCTTATTTTCAAAAGATGTTTTAGCTGTAAGAATAAAAGTATAAATGTATACGTATATTCAAAAGTGATATCCCCCCACCCTCTGCGAATAAATGTGCTCGACATTTCATAAATACTAAACCCTAAACCTTTTAGTATCTCTTAGTATAAGCTTATTACCTTCAAATATATCTATTCATTTTATATCTGTATCAAAGATACGTTTATAACAAAAAATCATACATAATGTCAAGGCTCGTTAGAGAAGTGGTTAGAGCGCTTGATTCGAAATCGATAGGTCCAGGTTACAATCCCGGTTAGCTCACCATTCTCTCTAACTTGCTGCACCCTTTAGTAAGGCGCTTAAATTGACAGCTACGTCTTCGACATCGTTAATACGGTAATCCAGACGTTAAACGTAACCTCAACCTTATATCGAATCTGTTTCTAAATGCACTTTCTCTAGTTACCTGTATGTCTTATTATCAACAATACTGAATACCATAACTTTTATTCTTAAGTTTCAATTAGAAGAACATTTTATTACAGCTAAAAATCGCCTTTTATTTATGCAGCACCTGTATATTTAACATTATAAATTGACCTCTGATTGCAACCAACAAATTAAACACAATTTTATATTTAAAATAATCCTACATAATAATCAAAGTAAAGAATTCATTATTAAATTTTCAATAATATTTCCCCCCCCCCCCTAATTAGACAAGAAAGTTTAAATAAAATTTAAAAAAAAAAAAAATATCATAAGTAATCAAACGTGTCCGTTTGGCTTACAATCACTGGACCTTTAATTTTTAACTTACAAAATTTGATTCGTAATTTTCAACTTTAAAACTTTTTATCTGCCAAATTTCAATAAATTTGACTGGCTTAATGAAATTGCCAAATTCAAATTAAACTAGACTTTTTCAAGCCCATCGGATTCAATTATTTGGGATAAGAAATGTTCCAGTCTTATCTTCAATCTTCAAATTTCATTCAAAAGTAATCAGATTTTCATCATATTTCACTGTTGAAGAAATTAAATATAGATATAATGTACAGTGGAATAATCAGATTAATTAATTTATATGGCAAAGTCAGTAAAATTGTTTTTAGAGATGCACTTTAATCTCAATACATTTCAATTGAGTGATGCTTGTAATTAGCAATTTCTCTTTGATATAAGTAATCGAAAGCGAAATCGAATAAATATACACTATGAATTTCAGATACCAGAACCAATTTAGATACAATTTATTAAAATTGTGTTGAATCTATATTAAACTATAATTACAGATCTCATTATTTAAGATTATCAATTTTTTATCATACTGTTATTGTGATCAGAGAATATTGAGTTGAAAACGATCAGAAAATGCCAAAACAGAAACGTGAACATGCAATTGTTTCAGATAATGTATCTGAAGATATCAAACTTCATAAAGCTGAACATCCATGGAAGCCTGATGTCTTGAGAAGAAAAGGTGAAAACTTGCCAGCGGAATACCTCTATAAGTCACAAACTCAGGTATTTGTTTAAAGCACATTCTTGACTGTTTTAAAATACAATATAAAATTGTATATTAATACTTATTAATGTAATAAGATAATGCACGAAAGTTACTGATGAAATATATAGAATAAAGGCATACCTACTATGATGTCATCATAGTAGGTATAAATGCAGGACAATGATGCAACTTTCACAAAAACTGGTTCGATATCACGATTCAACTGTAACACTTATAATGTGACTTTACGAATATATTGCGTAAATAATAAATAAAATAATATCTAAAATGATTCGTTGAGAGCTTACATTTTTTGATCTTTTAATATAAGAATTTGAAATTAATACAATGTAATTATAATTATAATGTTTATTAATTTCAGGAATTGTTTAGAAAGTTTAGAGGTATACTGAATAAGATGACTTCTAATGAGAAATTGAATAGACACATTTCCAACATCTTGGATTTGGAAATAGATACAGAAGAGAGATTGAGTGGAATAGTCGAAATTCTTTTTGAAAAAGTATGCGTTTTATATATATTAATTCTATTAAGGCATTTTGTAAAAATATCTTATTGAATGATTCATTTTTATAATAGTAAATATTACAAGCTATTATTGTAAAGTTGTATATTGTGGTCTGAGATAATAATATTACATCTAGGATTTAACTGGGATCACATTTTAGTAACAATTCTATATTGAAGCAAATCAAGGTTATAAATTTATAATTTTTTTTGTCGATTTGTTTTTGCAGATTCTTGCTGAATCAGTTTTAAGTTACGTTTATGCACATTTATCTCGAGAAATGGTTTGGGTCTGTTGTCTTTTTGTCAAAATTCTAATTATTTATTATATAATTATAATGTTCTGCTTTATTTTATCTTAATGGGCACACCTTAAATGCGCTATTAAATTCTATTATACAAAATGCCTTTACAAATAACTACAGATATTTATATTTTAACGTTAAAATTTGATTTGTGCGCATGATAGAGTTATACACGGCAATACACACGACAAAATATACACGGCAATGGCTTTAACCATTGAGACACCTGGCTCAATGTATGGGTGTCTTATGTAGCATCAAATTACTGTCGAGTGTTTTTATACATTATAATATTTATATATCTTTTAATATATCTTTAGTAAGATTTTATCTGCCAATCCACGGATTAATTAATAGAAGCACTACACACTGTGCACCACTCTCATTTTTTCATTTCATGATTGTGATATTTGGTTATTATTTGTATTCATACCCCCCTCTACTTTTTTTAGTTAATACTGAATAAATTTAGAAAAAAAAAATTAAATTCAGATTATGTGTTTTAGTTACAAGTTCCGTCATCAAAATGTAACATATCCTTCTTTTCTTCAACTGAAAATTTTACACATGAATCATGTGAAGTATCTACAGCTGAATTATGTGAAATGGCCACATGTGAAGAAACTGTATCGAAATCGTGTAAATCGATTTCATTTCGTAAACAGCTACTTGATCGTTGTCAAACGGAATTTGAAAAACAATTTCAGTCTGAAATTAATGATGGGCAAAATCACGCAGAATCTACAGCCTCGGTATAAAGTTATAATTTTAATCTTAAACTTATATTTTTAAGAATGTATGATTTAGTGACGTTATTTTTTATTTATTAAATAAATAACAATTAATACTGATAATTAGTACTTAATTTAAGTTTTATACAGCTTTAATAAGTTTCTTTCAGTCGAGTTTTTAAATACAAAGAATATTAAAACCGTATAAAATATTATAAGTATAAATAGTATGAAATTTCAATTGCATGTTTTCTTTACAGCTTGGAAGAATCTCTACAAAATCAAATACAGAGAAATATTTAAGTCTTATTAAGTGGGTGGTTTTAAAGTATTCTTTATAATAATAATAATATTTGCGTGTGTGTTTCTTTTTCTTATAATATGTATTTTAGATATTGATGTTCGGGCACCTTGCATATACTATGTTTCTTATTATTCTTTATAATTAAATAAATATTTTCATTTTAAATTGAAACAGTGCAATAGATTTTTGTAGAACATACAAAGCCTTATATGAATAAAAAAAAGTCAGTTGAATAGTGTGCTTGATCAATATAAGAGTGTGTACATATGGCAGCTGGATCAATTACACACACAGCACAATGTCATATTCTATGAAACATCGGGTGTCTACTGATAGCAAAACTTCATTATGAATATTTAAGTATTAGAATTAGTAGCAAGTACAATGCTGGCTGTTTGATTTGTGATCTCTATTCATTTTTAAACGTTGCAATTTACATTATATTTGTTGTTGCAACATTTTACTGTAAACAAAATAATCAGTGATCCAATAAATGATACGCATAATGTTAACCAATTATATACTAGTTTTCACAATTGTATTTATATACCATTGTTGCATTTATATTTATTTCACAGTTGTATGTCTTTCACAATATTGCATTTATTTTACAATTGTGTGTTTAGTTCAGTTTTGTATTATATCACAATTGTATTTATTTTGAATTCGTTTTAATCTTATTAATATCTTGTATTTATTAATAGTTGTATTCGTATTTATTACTAACTTGTATTAATAGTTATTTCACTGTTGAATATATTTTATTATTTTATGTATTTCACAGTTTTATTTATTTCACAGTTTCATTGGTGAGTTGTATCTTCTCAAATTACTGACTGTAAACATCATATTTGAGTGTGTATGTAAGTTATTGGAAAAAGGTGATGAAATCAGTCTGGAATGTCTTGCTAACCTTCTGATTAAAATTGGCAAAGATCTTGAGATGAATAAAATACAAGTAAATATAAGTGTTGAATGTCATTTTTTTATATGTAATGTAATCTTAAATGTATTTCATTCCGCATCCTAAATATATTTATTTAAGAATCTGCAGAATCTTATTTAATATATTGCATCTTAAATATCTAATTTAGATATTAATGTTAAACATTAATTTCTTAATGTTAAACAAACAAAAGGATATGTCTGTCAGCCTGGGTGAATTCATGGATAAAATTCTAAATATATATATATATTGTACAATAGTAGTATTTATAATCCTAATGCTGTATGATGCGTTTTTAATCAGTGCTCCACACTATTTAGTTGCCTTATTAACCAACGTGAAAGGTCGCACTTTTGAATTAAAATAATCAATTAATTATGTTCATGGATAGGTTTATGTTTCTAAACATATCTTAATTAATTATTCTTATAATGAACTGTATATCTTGATTTTTATTACATACACCAGATGAATGAGAGAACTTTGAATAACTTGAATAAATACATGGTTAGGATTGAACAACTTGTAAATGACAAAGACAAAATCAAGCCTCGCGTTCGTTTTCTATTTCTAGATGTTATTGAACTGCGACAGGTATCAATTGTTGCGTAATTTTACCAAATAAAAAGTATTTACTGACAGGCAATGATTTAGTTATATTAATTACCATAGAATATATCTCAAATTTGCTGTTAATGTTGTGAACTGGATGTGCAGAAAGCAATAATGTGAATACTTTACTTTTAGTGCAGTCTATTAAATGCTTCAAATAATACCCTTGGTATTATTGGAGTGGGGTTATCTGGATGCTAAAGTTTTATTTCTAATGAGATAAAACCGGTCAATATAGCTTGTAGCAATGAAGCTTTTTATCGGAGTTAATAGAATATGTACATGTATATGTATATGTATTATTTTACATTGGAAATGATGGGGAAGCGTTATATAAAACGTTAAACAATTTTGTTTCACAAAGTATTAATATAAAATATTATATAAATATATTCTTTCAGAGAAATTGGGTTCCGCGAATTACTAAGATTCCTTTATACCTAATAAATGAATATCGATTGAGGAATGCTATAGCTAAAGAAAAATCTAAAAGAAATAAATTAGGTTTACCAATTAAAGCCAGCGATTCTGTATCATTAAAAGATATGACAAAGTCTAAACGTAAATCAGGTTTTATAAGAGAAATTAGGAGAAATTCTGATAGTAATAATACGTTGGTGTCCGGTTTAAATGATCCTATGTTGACATCAAAACAACGTCGTAAGTTAGAAAGACTTAAAAAACGTCAAGACTTAGCAGATGTGCATACTTCAGTGTACGTGTAACTTTATTTTTATGTATATTAACCATTAGAATTATATATTTATATATAATTATATTAGACAATTATATTAAACAATTCGAATTATTTATGTTTATATTATACATTATTTTGACTATTTGTTTAATAGTATGAGATTATTGTAATTTTTTATTTAGTTATCAAGAGAGACTAATAACTAATCAAATTGTTTGATGTTATACATTTAAATTTAAAAATGAAGCTTAATGTTTAAATTACCGTTTATAAACTTTGTTTCAAATGCAGCTGCAGAATTATACATTTTGCTAAAATTTCTAAATGGTACAAGAAAATCTCAATTTATATCAATTTATATTAGATCTGAACTATCGATTCCACATTTATACAATATGACCATTGCCCTCTGTTTATCTGATAATAATATCATTTTATAGAGATTTTCTATTTTTAAGTCTATCCGACTATACGTTTACGAATTACTTTTTTGTTGTATAGAAATGTGGACAAATTAGAAGCTGTACCTCAGATTTATTCAAGACTGGAATCAAATGAATCTACTCAAAGTTATAAAGTACCTCTATCCTCTGATGTTCAATGTAAAGTAGATTTATATTTACAGGAATATATCACTAGTAAAGACTTGAAGGTAATTAGCAATTTATAAAAAAATACATATTGCACTTTCATTTATATATCTTTCATAAAATATTGTTCTTGTTTAATAATCAGCAACACATTGTAAACTAAAGCTGTATTCAATTTACAATTACTTATCATCATATGTAGTTTATTGTAATGTACGATCAATAAAATTAGTTGCAATTTAGCAAAATTGATTTAAACTATTAGCTGTCTAATGAAAGCTAAATGAGTTCATATCTGTCAGACAGTATAATAGCTGTCAAGTTGTGTTATACTGTCACTTTATAAATAATTACTTGCTAATCCGATTTTACCATTTTCAAAACTAATATAACATTTATATTGTACAAAATGTAATACAGTGGCCATAGATTTTATTCTGACCAATTATTTTCTTATTATGTATTTAGTTAGCCTATCCTATTCTATTTATACTAAACAGTCATGGGTGTTGTTTATTTCTAGACAATCTCTGCTCTTATTGAAGAACTAAAACTATCACCTTTGGCTCTTTTATCCTCTATAAATTACATGATCAACACTGCTATCAAAATGAGTCAGTCTGAAATATTGCTAACTGGGGATTTTTCAACAAGTGCAGGATTGGGTTACACCACACAAACAATGCACTTGTGTTCTTATTTGTTAAGCAGGGTAGATGGGCCACCCCCTGATCCTGCATATCAAATGTTTTAAATCACAATTATTATAAAAAATATCGACCCACTAATAGTATTACAATTCGACATATTCATGTGATATATTTTTGGGTATATTTCTTTAATTTTTTTATATTTCATATTTATATTATATTATTTATATTTAGTATATTACGGTGCAATTTACAATCTTGATCTTTGTTGATGTAATTAACTTTGCACAAATTCTACAGTATTAAACTGTTAAAGTGATTGACGTACGCTACACTGTAGCTGTAAATTTGACAAATACTTTTGCAATGATTTAGAAATCTCATTGATTTGTATAGTTAAGCATGTTGAACATTATTACAGTGTTTACTGGGATCATAAATGTCCAATTTACATAATTTAATATATTTGTTGTATTATTAAATTCTTACATACGATGAACAACATAAAATAAATTATTGAGTAGTTAAAGAATTTGAGAATGGATTAAATTGTTAAAGAATGTTTGTCACATTTTAAAAATTTATTTTAATTTTAAAGTAATAATCTATGTGTTTATTTGCGAATTTTAATGTTTCAAATCCATGATTAAGGTCTAAGCGTTAGGGCCTTCAAAACAATAACACCACAGTAAAATGTCAAATAAGACTGAAAAATAAACTACAAAAAATATCATCACGAAGTTTCACAAACATCACACCCATGCTGGTTTTAAAATGTTTTTACATTCATCCGTCTCAATTGCTATCTCATTTTTTAAAACTTTAATCTTAGTACAAGCTAAGGGCAACGTTTTCAAAGCTGGGCAATTCATGCACTTGTTGTTTTGCCCTGAATTTTGATGACTATTTAATTGAAACTCTTTTGAGGTTTCTTGTGGTTTGGGAGGGTTCATAAATGAAGGTGCTTCTCGGGTAGAATGTATTACATTTTGTGTGGATGGATCATGAATTAAGCAAGGCGATTTATGTCGATGAAGATCAAGCTCACTGAGACCTTTGCCACTGTCTGATGCTGATGTATCACTAGCAGTAATTGATGAATTCAACGATGTCTTTGATATAACCTGCGTATTAACAGTGTATAATTACAGTGTATAATAACAGTATATATTATAATGAATGAATTTTGTAGAAATTTTTTGTATATTGCGATGTTATAATGAAATCATTCATAATGATCGAAAAACTTTGCCCTTATCATCATAATAATCTTTATAAATATCAATTTTAATAAACAGCTTACTTGTATTTGAGCTGGAACTGAAGAAAACAATAACTCATCAAGAAGTGGATTAACTGTTTTGTTAACTTGCATATATCTTGCATTGGCTCTGCTTCTTGATGTAGGGTTCTCAGCATTATTTCGAGATCTGCAATCTAGCAAATGTTTCTCAGAAGCTGTGGTACTAAAATGTTCTTTTGAATGATCTTCTCTGCTATGTTGAGAAAACTGCACTATCATAGAGTCAAGTTTCCGAGATTCTTTAAAGTCTCTTTCAATCCTATTGTGTTCTGCATCGTTTGCTATGTTGTAAGTTTTCTCACAAAATAGTCCAGTAATATTGTTTATTTCATTTCTCATGTATTTGCGACTTGTGTAGATAATTGCAGCGAGAAGAATAGCTACTAAGACAGCGGTAATACTTGCTATCAAAACTAAAATTACAAGTGAATATTCGTAAGACACATAGGGTTGTGTACTGTTGATCAGTGTGGGTAATAGCTTAATTAGAACTACGACGTTTGATATTTGAGTTGGAGTGCCATTATCATTTACGGTAATAACTAATTGGAAAGATGAATTACAATTAGGATCATCAAGTGTTCGATTTAGACGAAGTATGCCAGTTTGTGAATCAAGATTGAATAAATTTAGCTCGTTTCCATGTTGAATAGAATATATCAATCTAGAGTTATTGTCTTCGTCTTGATCTGTAGCTATAATAGTTAGAAACTCGGTATTTACAGAAGAACCATGTGCAAGTTTTACTGTGGTAAAATTTGCAGGAAATTCTACAACTGGTGCATTGTCATTTTCATCCTTTATAAATATGGTTACTATAGCCGTTGAACTGTGGTATGGGGATTCTATATTCTGTGCAGTGACCAAGAAAGTATACCCACTCTGTGCTTCGCGATCAAGCACCTGAAGTGACTTAATATTGCCTGTGAACGGATTGATATCAAATGGAATAATTGTAGAAGTGTAAAGATCCTCTTTAGCATGTTCAAAATTCTTCATTTTTAAAGAATGCTGTTGTTTTGATAACTGCATTAATGAATATCGACTTTGATTAAAAGGCGGCAAGTCAGCATCTGTTGCAAAAACTTTCCCAATTTCGTATCCAGAAGGAGTATTTTCAATTAGAAAAAATTGATAAGTTGCCTGAGAAAAAATTGGTGGTTCATCATTCACATCCAGAATATCCAGTTGAATGGGTACAATTGATGAGAGTGCTGGGTTACCATTATCTTTAGCAAGTACATGAAATAAAATTCTGTTGGATTTTTCTCGATCTGCACCCATACGTCCTGTTGATATTATTCCGCTTCTTGCATCAATTGTAAATAAATTCTCGATGTTATCAGGAATAGTGTATCTGATAATTGCATTATTTCCACTATCAGCATCCAGAGCGGTAACTTTCAGAAAAAATGTGCCAGGTTCACTGTTCTCGAAAATATGAGCAGAGTACTCGATTTGTGAAAATATTGGTGAGTTATCATTTTTATCTTTAAGATACACAGCAAATGATTCCGAAGCACTTTTGATAGGTGTTCCATTGTCTGAGCAACTAATAGTAAGATGATATTCTACTTGATTTTCTCGATCCAAAAGAACTCTGGTTGTGATTGCATATATGCCTTGATATTTTTGTTGAAGAAAAAATTCTTCCGAGTTTAATTTGCAGGATACGAGCGCATTGTTTCCAACATCCTGATCTTCAACTGATATGTGCACAACACTTGCACCAACTTCCTGATTCTCATCAACAATAACTCTTCTCTCGGAATCCAATGCATTTATAGTTATACTGGGAGAGTGATCATTTATGTCTTCCACAACTACTAAAATTGTAACATACGAAGGAATGGCACCTGGTCCCATATCAGTCGCAGATGCTATCAAATTATAGGATGACTTAACTTCTTGATCTAGCGCTTTCTTAAGAAAAAATTCTCCAGTTTTATTATCTAAGCTGAATAAGTCACCATGTAATGAAATCGTAGAAGAACTGAGCTCATAAAAGATTTGTCCATTTATTCCATCATCGGGGTCAATGGCATTTATGCGCAGTATTGAACCTTGAGGCAATGATTCTTCCATTAAAGTAGTTTCGTACGAATTGGAGCCAAATATGGGAGAATTATCATTCATATCTTGTATACTCACATCTATAAGCATAGTACAATTTAGACTTGGACTACCCCCATCAAATGCCACCAGAGTCAATGATATGAATTTATCGACTTCTCGATCTATTATTCCCTTTACAATCAGACGAATGGTATTAACACCAGAAATAACAAGCTCAAAGAAATTATTCTTTTGTAATTCATATCGTTGCACAGCATTCAAGTCCCAGTCTGGATCTTCGGCTGCTTGAAGCGCAAACTGAATTCCATAAGGTGTATTTTCTGGAATGGACAATGAAATCTGATTCAAAGGAAACATCGGAGCATTGTCATTAATATCGATTATTGAGATGATAATTTTGATGATTTGGAATAAACTAGAAGGCTGAATGAGAGCCACCTCCATGTGGATGATACAGAGTGACATCTTATAACAGATCTTTTCACGATCAGTCTTTACATCAGAAGTACGAAGTGTTCCACTGGAATCTAACAAGAAATGCTCTTTATAGGCTGAGCGCATTAATCCAAACTGCAACTGCTGAAATTCTGTACTATGATTCTTAGCTAATCCTGCATCATATGCTATGTTTCCGATGATTATAAAAGCGGGTAGTTCTTCATTAATAGAATAATTAATAATTGTAGATTCAGGCTGTTGTGCCGACGTGATGATCAAAGATAAAACAGAGATGATAAGCGAAACATTCAGTAGGTTTACGTGTAAGAAACTTTTGTAGTATGAATACATTATGATAAATGTCTGACGATTTTTATGTTGAATAAACAGATAAGCAGATAAGTCTACTTTTAACAATCTTCATATGTTTATTTATCTTGACAATAATATGTTGATTTCTGACGGTGTATATACATGAAGATGATATTCAAATCACGTCTGAAATTAAGAATAAAAGACATTAAGCTGTAATAATTAGTCTTAAAGTAATTAGGGTATTTGATAGGCCTACTGAAGACGTGCATGGTGTTAATATGAGTCGGGTTTCTTATGAGAGAAAAATATGTTTTTAAAGTTACGGTACCGTATAAGTAAATCAGTCTTTTGTCGAATAAGCTTACAATATTATTAGGCGATAGAAAAAATGTAATGTTATAAAATTCTAATAGATAGTATACTATTGGCTACTTCTCAAAAATATTATCAACAAGGATCTATTTAATAAACCAAGCATAAGCCTAGTTTAGATGCAATTACTTCATTAAAAAAATTCTGGAGCATCACTGCCGTCTTCAACGAAAAGACTATAAGCGGAATACTGAAATGTTACGCCTTCTAAAAAAAGTCACTCTGAGATGTAGCGATGCTCCTCAGGTGTGAAACTATAATATGTCGTTCTAGCTCACTAACTGAATTAAGATTAACTAAGTGCAGACTGAAACATATATCATTATATCTGAGATCTCACTCATCTGTGACACTTTTAACTCTAGTGACCCCGTATAGGCCAGTAACTGCCATAATATGATATGAACCATCGAAAACATAACATACACATTTGCACTCATTGGTATCGATCTTATAACATACTGGTCTCAAATTTGTTCTTGAGAACCGCACTACATTACTAACATTTTTGACCTGCTAACACTAACAAAAAAGCCATCCGTTTCAAAAGTTCCTTTTGGACCCTAAAAAAGGAACGAACTTAATCTGCATCAAGATTTTTTATTGCAAAAACAGCATAGTTGAATAGCAGCATTTAATTTCCAAATGTCATTTTTCATAGGCTCTAGGACCCACAGCATGGGGTCGGCGTATTCCACTTTGAGAACACTTAGCTAACATGTGAAACAATAAGCGCAATAAATTAAGCGAGACGTTTTGTTTAATGACCAGTCTGATGTGTGTTATTTATTCTGTAAATAAAGCATTTGACAGATAGACAAAACATGGCAATGAATTGAAACCAGGCAGAAGATGTGTATACCCAGAGTTAACCCTAATAGTCGCCTACCAGAACAATGAAACACAAAGTTAAACGTTTTATTTAAAATCAGCGGTGGCGCTAAAGGTGATGGGTGGCCCTATACAAATTTGGGTGGACGGTTTGCAAAATATGTATAGGCATATATATATATATATAATTATGAATGAACCTAGTTAAATGACTTTATTTAAAACTGAACAAATTATAAAAGTTTTTATCGTAGACTCGTTAAATATTATAAATTATAATTAACGACAAATAGGTTTTAATAAATGATCCATTGACACCTCGACAGAAGCTTAAATATTTGTTGAGCATCCATCCGGTCATGTTAAGCCTAAGTCTGAAGGACTAAAAACGATTACAAATTCTTACTTACAGAAATATTTATAAACCAAACTTGAAATTTTCAGAAAGGGTTAAAGTTTTCAATGCGGGACCTATAGTAGTATTATATATCTTACTATAATGCAGCATTAACGAGTATAGGAATTAACTGAAATTTCTATGAGAAATTGATATAATGTGGACCTATATGAAAGTTTTAGACACCTTTTCTACAGTAAATATATGCAAAATATTTACAAAACGTTGAAAGGTATAGCAATAATAACTACTGTAATTCATATAATAATTCGAACACATAGGATTAGGCTTATTAATAATTATCGTAATTAAATTCCACTAATTTCTTAAAGCCTACTTTTGCACTTATTAAATCAATAAGTAATTACTTTCACCATTAGTAGGTATCGTCATCTATCAAGCTGACAATAAAATAAAATACTATTCAGTTTTTTACAATCTAAATCACTAACCTTGCGTTTCGTTCTATTTCCAGTAAATAAATCTTTAGATTAAAATATCATAAGGTCTGCACTTGATTTTACCAATATTTTAAAGATTCAGTTTGTAATAAGATCTATCCAGTTCATCTTCTTCTCTCGATGCTACATTGGACTTGACCGGTCATTTCATGAATCCTACCTATAGCACTAGTCACTTCTCGCCTCGTCACTAACACTACTTCGTTTACATTTCATAGTTTCAATACAGTTCAACATAGAACATTAGCATTCTTATGTGTTGAACCTGCATCTGCAGTCATTCGCACTAAATTCACTTAGCTTCAATAATTCAGTCTCAATTCACGCCTTTTGTTTACTGCTAAACCAATAAGAATCAAGTTTTACAACCCATGACTTTTAACTATCTGGCGAATATAATTTCAGTCTATATTAGACAATATAGATTAAGTTCTAAATTAATTTTCTTTTGTAGTCTGCTCACTGATTATCATAATTATGATTTTTCTTGATTAGTTGATAATCTGATTTGTATTTCTGATTTGACTATTATTGGAGCTTTACGATGAAAATTAATGTGTTAAGCATACCTCTCATTCATTAATAGATAAAAGACTTCAAACACTTGATTAAGATCATAACAGTTGCAATTTGCACCTATGATCAGTTGAGATTAGACGTCTTCGTGAATCAAAGAAATACATGATCAAAAATTACTCCCTGATTTAATCAATATACAAATTGTGAACGTTATTTCGATCAAAATTTAATAAGACAAAATAAGCCTATAACATATTGCACTACAAGGTTAATAATTATAAATTATAATTAATCAATTAAATTGACAACAAAAATTATTAAATTTAATTAATCTAATAACTATAAAGTCCTTAAATAATTTTCAAAAATTATTTAAAGACTTTATAGTTATCTTCTCATAACGTAATAAATTAATATTAATGTAGGTCCTAAGTATGATTTAGTCATAAGCGATTATGTTTCTATTGTAAATGTAATGTCAAATATTTCTTTATTGATAAATGAGTCATTAATATCATGAGATTTAATAAAATTAGGTAATTTTATGCCTTGCACTAGAATACTGTTATCATCGCTTCTGACATCTCTTCGTTTATACAAGCGTTGAGGAAAGTCTTCGACAAAGATTTTAATCAGGAACGTCATTTCAGCTTTTTACAGGGGAGGGGGGGGGGCAAAAATATTCTCAAAAAGAAGTGATGACCTTTTCATAGCTAATAGTACCTTTTCCGACCAAAATTGTTATTTCTTTAACTTTTATAACTTTATTTTACAACATTTTGACTGTTATAATAATATTGCAGCTTTAAACTTTGTCTAAATTAAAAACAATATATGGTAATACATTGCTAATGTTTAATCAATTAATCACAACTGGGTTTTTCCAGTGCGGGGGGGGGGGGCAAGAAATTTTGCCAAAAAATA
>JAQIXG010002022.1:0-19093 GCA_034700105.1 Oconnorella tubifera | reverse complement strand
AAACTTATCCACCAGGCGCAACAGTGCCACCTGGCGCAACAGTGCCACCTGGTCAAACTTATCCACCAGGCGCAACAGTTCCTCCTGGTGCAACAGTTCCACCTGGTCAAACTTATCCACCCGGCGCAACAGTTCCTCCTGGTGCTACAGTCCCACCTGGTCAAACTTATCCACCTGGCGCAACAGTTCCTCCTGGTGCAACAGTTCCACCTGGTCAAACTTATCCACCTGGCGCAACAGTTCCTCCTGGTGCAACAGTGCCACCTGGTCAAACGTATCCACCTGGCGCAACAGTTCCTCCTGGAGCAACAGTGCCACCTGGTCAAACTTATCCACCAGGCGCAACCGTGCCACCTGGTCAAACTTATCCTCCTGGCGCATCAGTACCTTCATTCCCAACAATACCACCTGGCTCAACAGGTCCAGCTGGTCAAACTTACCCACCTGGCGAAACAGTTCCACCTGGCGAAACTTATCCACCAGGCGTAACAGTACCACCTGGCGCAACTGTGCCACCTGGTCAAACTTACCCACCAGGCGTAACAGTTCCTCCTGGTCAAACTTATCCACCTGGTGTCACTGTGCCTCCTGGACAAACATATCCACCTGGGGTAACAGTACCACCTGGCGAAACATATCCACCTGGCGTAACAGTGCCACCTGGTGAAACAATGCCACCTGGCTTTACTGTGCCACCAGGCCAAACGCATCCACCTGGCGCAACGATGCCACCTGGACAAACTGTTCCACCCGGCCAAACTATTCCACCCGGCGAGACTTATCCACCTTACATTACCATGCCTCCTGGTGGTACCATTCCCCAAACCACTCAGCCGCATCCCACACCAAATATGCCTCACTGTGAATATGAAGCCTATCTCTGTCTCAAGGCCTCACTGATGGCCCTCATTGACATCGACCTATGGGACAGCAATACAGGATTTTTGAGCACTGAAGCCTGCAGGTATGTTTTTATATTTTGTCTTTCTTCCACTAATGACAGTGAGCATTAATCTTCATTAATCTTTATTAATTCATTCTTGCATTAATGAGTGATTAATGATATTGTTTACAGTTCTGTATGTTGCTGTTATTTTAGCCTTGGTCGACTAAACTAAAAGTGCTTAGTTATAGTTTTAGCATAGTGGACTAAAAGTGCCAAGTTAGTAGTAGTGTGAATCTAATCGACTAAAATGTGCTTAGTTTTAGTGCAATCTTATTATAGTTAACTAAAAATGATGAGTATCAGCCATAGTTTTAGTCAAGTGGACTAGAAATGTGAAACTATAGTCATGACCCAAGAACAGTAGACTTAAAGTGAGGAGTTTTGGTTATAGTTTAATCCAGTTGATTCAAGTTCTGAGTTTCAGTCTAAAAAGACAATAAAAGTGATTTAGTTCTAGTCCTTACTCTTACTGTCAGTAAAGCTAATAATAAAATAATAATATAGTTAATAATGTGTTCATAATATTTGTTTTATCGTAATTTAATGTACATATGATATAAATATCATTTGATTTTATGTAGACGTCAAATTACACCATTGATTGTTATCAAAAATTCTCAATAATTCAAATTGAATCATGTAAATATCACGATGTTCTTTTTAAATTTTATACGAATGTGAATGCAAACTGGAATACATGATTAATTCCTAGTCAATCAAGTAAAAATATTTGTCAAAATTTCATAAGAATGTGAATGTAAACTTTAATACTTGAATAATTGATAGTCAATTAAACAAAATAATTTATTTTAAATTTTATGCAAATGTGAATGTAAACTGGAATACATGATCAATTGCTAATTAATCCAGTAAGGATATTTGTATACATTTTATAGAAATGTGAATATAAACTTTTATGCTTTGATTAATTTATAATTAATAATTTAATTAAGACAATAATTTTATAAATTTTTATAAGAAAGCGAATTAATTTTGAAATAATAATTAAATAATTTATAAATTAATGGCCTAATTCTCTACGTATTAATTAAATCTCGCATTGCACTGTAATAATAATTATATATATATTTCACTATAGTTTGCTAATATTTTACGCAATATAGACAAATTTAAGTAAAATTTAATTAAGTAAATGAATTAATTATCAAATTAACGATATTTTTTATTAAATAAAACGGATTAAAAAGGATAAAAAATTAATACATTTTTGAAAAATTATTAAATAAATACGTACAGAAAAAAATCCAGAACTAGAAAAAAGACGCAAACAATATTAAATACACGATCGCTCTTTTGACTGTAGGCCTAAATGTTAACTTGATGTTTAGGGGGGATAAAAACTTAAACGGAGTGAAAATTAGTGGAGCCTACTTTCAAATAAAGAAATTAAGCTTAGCCCTGGGCACTCATTGGTGGGGGGGGGGGTTAGTAAAAAATAAAAGTGGCGGTCTTTTACGTTAAGTTTTTGAAGAGGGGGGGGAATTTACTAGTGCATCAAGGCGCTTGAGGGGGGAATGAATAATTTTAGGATTAATTCTAGGATCAAAGGGGGATAGGAGAAACTGGTTAGTTCTTGAAATATGTCCAGCCTATTAGGATATTTCTTTTAAAAAATATATTTCTGAATTTATTACTTTGAATGGCTATTTTTCCAGATTTACTGTACTATAAATTACAGGTTCTGCTCTGCACTTAATGATATAAATGACATAATTCATGACAAGCTTAATGACATGTTTTCAGACTCTACAATGATATCCAGATCTGCATTGACATGAAATGTCACGACACTTATGTGACAGTTTCTGCTATTATTGGTGTTATGTGTGAGATAATTCCACCACCATTGCCACCTACCACAACACCAATGCCTACCATGCCAGCGCGTAAGGACCTTTTTGTATAGTTTATTCGCAAATTTAACTTTTAATTAAAGTTTTGTACATTCTGGACCATATTTATACGCACAATGTCTCAGACATAAACCAGACATTAAACTTAACTTTCTGCACCTTTAGTAAGATCTAAGACACTGCGCCCTCTGGTAAGACAATGTCTTAGATATTGTCTTACTAAAGAGCGAAGTATCTTAGCGTCTTACTGAAGGGTGCAGCAAATTAAACTTGACGTCTGGATTATTGTGGATTATTCTGGATTATTAACGATGTCTCAGATGTAGCTGTCACTTTAAGCGTCTTACTGAAGGATGCAGCAAGTTTATAGTCTTTTTTTTCTTTCTTAATAACTCGTATTTTCTTTTTGTTTGGTTCCTAAGTGGCTATTAACCATGTGGCATTCCTTGCCAGTTTTATCAATGGTATATTTGACATAAAACTAATAAAATTGAACAAATTATTTTGAAAATATTTATAGTTAAATTGAGTTTTTGTAAAATTGATTTATCGCTTAAATTTCAGCGACATGTACGGAAGTGGACTTCTATGCTTGTCTACATGTGGCCTTTGAAGCAATCGTCGAAAATAACTTCATGAAATTCTGCGAGTAAGTTATTCAAGTGAACTTTTGTTTGAAATGAACATAGCTGTTGTTTTTCATTAAAAAGGGGAGTATTTTATTAAAAACGCAGTGATATAATGCCATAGAAATAGTAGATAATGAATAAGTTCTAAAATCACTACTAAGTTAACTGTTGAATAGTAAACTTAATAACATTAAGTATATATATAGTTAGGAAGGAAATATTAATATATATCAGTTAAAATAGAGTCAAGAAATTTAAAACAATTAAATACTATGAAGTTTCATTTTAAACATGTTACAAGAGTGTACTATTTTCTATGTTTTGTAACATTAATAAACATGTTATAATAATATACTATTTGCAATGTTATGTAATGTTAATAAACACATTACGGTATATAAACATGTTATGTGATATTCAATTTGTAATGTAATGTAATATTTATTTTCTAGCATCTACGTTGACGTGAAGGCTTGCGTTGAGCTGCAAATGAACTACTGTGGAAACGAACACGCAACCATAGTTATATCCATACTAGAACAGATCTCGTTGACTCTTAACTGTGCTGAAGGTCTGTCTGTCTGTCGGTTTGTCTGATAGTTTGTCTGTTTCTCAGTCAGCCAATTAGTCAGTTTATCTGTCATATCAGTCAGTCAGTCAGTCAGTCAGTCTGTCAGTCAGTCAGTCTGTCTGTCTGTCTCTGTCTGTCTGTCGGTCAGTCAGTCAGTCTGTTTATAGTGAATTTCTTTGTTTACTTTGATTCTTTAAGCCAAATTTGTGGTTATATTTTCTGGTTAAAGCTAAAGTTGTGGTTTTATTATAGCAACTCCTCAACCACCCACCGGTTGTCTCATGCAGTCACTGGTCTGTCTCCAGGCTTCATTCAGCGCTTTGATCAGCGGACAACTTTGGGACAAACAGACCGGCATGCTAAGCATGGTCGCGTGCTCGTAAGTATAAAACAAAATTTGGCTTTAATTATATTTTAGCTGTATTTTCTTACTTCACTCCCACATTAAAAGACAATTAATTGAATTTTTATTTTCCATAGGTGTTCCATAGGTCAACTTTTTCTGCGTTGTTTAAACTGTCTTTAACTGTTTTTGTATCGTTTTTTGGTGTGACGCAAATTTGCATCAGTTGTAAGGAGTTAAAATATGCTAAAATATTTAATAAATAAAAGATTGAGAAGAATAATAGTGACGTATCGAAAACTGGTTCTAAAATTAGTTTTATAGTTAAACGGGCTTCCTAAAACATTAACTAGTAACCTTAAAAAATTAAAAATTAATCGTTTATTTGGCAGAATTTACGATGAAGTCACTGTATGCGTTTCAATGCATAATTGCGACTCAGTAGATGTCGTTGTTGAAGCATTCGTCAGCGTAATGTGTGAAGTGTCACCAATTCCATCTAGTGAGTGAATTTGAATTAAATTCCTTCGTTTCATTTCAATATTTGTGCATTGAATAAATAATATTAATATGCTTTACGGACTGATTTCCCTCTGCTAAATGTTTTCCTCTCTCAGTTGATGCTTTGTCCTCACTGCTTGGGTGGAGCGTGTGTGGTCTTGACTGATACTGAAGGACGTCTGCGACATCGTCCCTCGACGGTTAAACAGACGTTAAACTTTTTATTGATTGATTTTTTCATCTAATTTCAGGCGAGTGTCTCAATCTGGATTTCTACACTTGCCTCCACGCGTCATTTAACGCTCTTGTTGCAAATGACTACGGAACATTCTGCTCGTAAGTTACCCTAATAATAATATTTATAATAATATTTAATATACGTTAAATTTTATAATAAATTTTATCATTTCCCATTTTTATATTTTCAGTATAAAACTTTAGCATCTCCCCGCTGCTGCATTAAACTAGTTTTAAAATAATTTAGTTATTCAAAAATAAAATTTAAAATTATTTGTTATTTTAACTGAAGATACTATTAAATTAAGGAAAGTTACGATGCAATATAGAAAAAAACTGCGTTATTAAAAAATACATTTATAAAATACGTAAAATGCCTTTTTTATTGAAATAAAATAATTTTTTAAATTTAATTTCTGTATTTCTAGAGTGTACACCGAAGCTTGGACTTGTCTAACTGGTTCCCTGCTCATTTGTTCCAAATCTCAAGTCTCCATCGCTCTAACAATCCTGGAACAAATCTACCACGTTCTACACTGCGATCAAGGTTTCCATTTATTTCCTTCTATCCGGAAATATGGGAAATGAACCCATATTTCTGGTTCTATCACTTGACGAATTTCTACGATGAAATATACGCTTTATATTTATATTTCTAATTTCGATTTTATATTTCTATATAAAATATTTAAATAAATAATTTTATTTATCTACCTATCATTGTTTTAAATACGCAATATTTCTTCCTTTGTTTATGGAAATTATTTCACAAAGCAAATCATTGATTATAATCATTGATTGATAAGTTGAATTGAAATGATTTCCATTTTGTTATAATTTGATATTAATTCTCTAATAAGCCGATTGGATATTGATAGTATGATGAATTTAGATATGGTAATATTTAATATTTTTTAAATTACTGTACTTTTTAATTTGATTTATCTTATTTAATTATTTATTAATAAATTTGCTTAAAATTTTTTTTTTACTATCGTGCACGCTTTTTTATGACATCATTAAACTACTCACATTTCTATGATATCACTGCACTACACGCGTTTTAATGACTTCACAGGCACGCCTCAGATTCCTATCGGCACGTGCGAGTATAGCGGTTACATGTCTCTGCACGACACGTTCAGTAGTGTCACCACAACGCAACTTTACGACTCAAAGACGGGGCTGCTCAGCAAGAAAGTCTGCTCGTAAGTTTTACGAAATCTTTTAAAAATTATGAATATTTTGATTCGGACAATTTGGATTCAAGCAATTCAGAGAGGACAATTTTTAATTAGGGTTAGGGTTAAATTTTGTTATTAGGGTTAGAGTAAGGAGTTAATATAATTGTCCTCTCCGAATTGTCCTAGAACCCAATTTCTTAATATTATTGATTATTAATATTGCTTAATATTAATACTTCACTATTTACTATTAACTTTAATCATTAAATATAGTCTGTAATTGTTAAATTTAGTACTTAACTATTAACTTTAGTCCTTAACTATTAACTTTAGTCCTTAACTATTAACTTTAGTCATTAACTATTAACTTTAGTCATTAGCTATTAACTTTATGCCTTAGATAAAAGGGTAGCTATGTCTTTGTGCTATACTATAGGTGGTAATGCTGAACTTGCTGCACCTTTAACTAAACTGAACTTGTACTTTCGAATGATTCTTAAAAACTGTCAAATAATTCAAAACACTTTTTTTTAATTCCAGAATGTACAGTGATTTCCTAGCCACTATGGATCAATCCTGCCAACACACGTACATCTCTCTGATGTCGTACTTCAGCTTTACTTGTGACGTCATTACCATACCTAAATACACCGTACTACCTACCGTACCACCCTCAGTTACTTCCATGACACCTGGAACCACACCAGCTCCACCGGTGCTTGCTACCACACCAGCGAGTGAGTCAAATAACTCTTGTTATATAGAATTTTTTGTGTATATAAATTGCTACAATATTATAATTTACTACGACTTTATTTTTATTATAATTTGAAGATTAATTTATTGCATTAGTATATTTTAATATAGTATAACCTATTGTGCGTGTGTTTTTTAGCTGCATGCAGCTACGTTGATTTCTATACATGTCTGCACGCGTCATTCGATGCGCTTGTCATGAATAACTATAAGTCTTATTGCCAGTAAGTTTTGTTGCTCTTTAATTGATAGAATTTATTTATTTATTGAATTAAAACTGGGCAATTTTAATGCGATAATTAATTGAATAATAGTATTAATGATGACAATTATAATGGAAATTATATGTTTTAGCGTTTGTACTCACAAACATACATACATACTTATATGTATACATATGTGCAGAAATTGATTGTATAGACAATTATTACAACTTAATTATTTAATTCCGTTACAGTGTGTTCCAATGTAATTAATATGTTTATACTTTAAATATTTAAGTCTACAGTGTGTTCCAATTTAACTGAAACATTTATATTTAAAATATTTCAGACTACAGTATGTTCCAATTTAATTGAAATGTTTATAATTTAAATATTTCAGGCTCGCTGTGACAGCCGAAGCTTGCCTGAAGGCTTCTATTACAGTGTGCTCTAATTCTCAAATATCCATCGCTATTACAATCCTGGAACAGATTTCCGCAGTGCTTCAATGCAATACGCGTTAGTGTGGTTTTTTTGTTGCACCAGTTTGACACCTTTTTTATATATTTAATAATAAATAAATTATTATTAATTTAGAATTAATAATAATACATAAGGAAACAAAAATTAAAACAATATAATTATAATAATTATAATACAAACAATAGTAAGAATAGAATAATTCACAACGTGATGTTACATTTTGTTGTTTAAATTTAACATTTATGTTCGCTTTTCATTGTTTCTTCGTACCCATCCCTCCCCTTTTTGTTAAAAAATTGGGTTGTGTTGACACTTTTAGCATATGCTATGCTTCTTGTTTGAGAAGCATAGCCATAGGCATATTTTCATAAAAAAAATATACATATCAACAAAAACTGACGCTAAAAGACATTAGTAGTATGAAGCGTTAAATAAGCTTAGTAATAATAAATAATAATAATGCAAACTTTTGTTGTTTGTTTCGCTTTACTGTCTGTTTGTTTGAACTTCTTGTTTAAAACCAATCAAATAAAATAACATAGCAAACAATACTGTCTCTACGTTTAATAATTTTTGTAAATTATATTTTTGTGTAAAACAGCTACACCGGTGCCCAAGGACACTTGCGAATATGTCTGCCTCAAGACATCCTACAGCTCCCTCGTGGGTTCCACATTCTGGGATAAATCCACCGGGATGTTGTCTAACTCAGTCTGCAAGTGAGTCACTCATCCTTTTTGCTACATTATATGACTACAACAATAGCAAATGTTTGAATGAAATTTTATTGTGTAACATTTATTGAAGTTTTTGTATAATTATAAATTTAAAAATGCAGTGTTACGTTTTATTTGAACATATAAATAATATATATTAGGCTTACAATAATAATATTAATTAGACAATGCGTTTGAACTCCTTGTTCAAGATTTGATGTTTCGTGAAGTAATAATATTTCCTGTTCTAAATTCTTATCTAATTCAAGTTCGTATGGTTGGATTTAGGATTAGGGTTAGGTTTAGGAGTGAAGCTAGGGTTATTTTTAGAATTTGGGTTAAGTTTAGGGTTAGTTTGAGTTATGGTTACTAAATAAATTCTTGGATTAATGTATTAGGGGTGGTTTATCTTGTTAATGTATTCGTGGAAATTTTGTATGTTAACGTATATATTGCCAATTTTTTGGCACATTGTTGTTAACTATTCCCATTTGTGCTGATGTGACGTTTAAACATCTCTTTAGGACATACAGTGATGTAGCGACGTGCATACGAAACAATTGCAGTCCACAAGTTACGATTTCCACATTTGTGAGTTTCATTTGCGAGATTACCACAGTTCCCCACTGTGACATGGGAAATATGATGGACAACATGAAAAACATCGAGTTCGCTTTCTGGAAGGCATCAAAGACTCCCAACAACGGTGGAAACAATAATGGAAATATGGGAAGTAACGGAAATAACGGGAATATGGGAAATAATGGAAATAATGGAAACAATGGAAATATGGGCAATAATGGAAACAATGGAAATAACGGGAATATGGGAAATAACGGAAATAATGGTAATAATGGAAACAATGGAAATAACGGGAATATGGGAAATAACGGAAATAATGGTAATAATGGAAACAATGGAAATAATAACGGAAACAACGGGAATATGGGCAATAATGGAAATAATAATGGAAACAGTGGAAATATGGGCAATAATGGAAATAATGGAAATACTGATACCGATGTTAGAAACAATGACTGGCATAATGACAGTAAGATTCTATTTTACATTTTCGGAATTTATTAGAAAATTAGAAATTTTGTAGAATTTCTGAAATTTTGTAGAATTTCTGAAATTTTGTAGAATTTCTGAAATTTTGTAGAATTTCTGAAATTTTGTAGAATTTCAGAACGCTTTTAGAATTTTCAGTGTTATGTGATTTCTGAACGTTTTAAGAATTTCGTAGTACTTGTAGAATTTCTAAATGTTTTTAGACATTTTTAATTTTTTTTGAATTTCTGAATGTTTTTAGAATTTTCGTATATTTTTACTTTTCGGAATTTTACAATTTATGAATTTCCTTCACAAAATCCAGGATTGGATCGTTTGAGACCATGGAAGAGACATCCCACACACAACCACGAAAGGGATGCCAACAATACTCTCAGCCCAGATGCTTCTGATGACATCTGCTGGTGGGTGGTCACTTTTCTGAATTCTGTATTCATACTTCGTATTTATACACTATATACACTGCATGTAAAAATAGCATAATAGCACTGTCTTTATATGAAATAGCACTGTCTTTATATGAAATAGCACTGTCTTTATATGAAATAGCACTGTCTTTATATGAAATAGCACTGTTGTTTTTATAGGTAATAACAGTATTTTTATATGCAGTAATCATACATTGCATTAAATCATACGTGGCATTAATACACTATATTCAATGTTATTATTTAATGTTTGATAATAGCAAAATTTCATCACCACATTCATTATTCATACGCTTTATTCATTATTCATACACCTTTTTAATTATTCAAACACCTTTTTAATTATTTATACGCCTTATTAATTATTCATACACCTTTTTAATTATTCATACACCTTTTTATTACGCTATATTCATACAACATATTAATTCACTATATTTATTATTTATACGCTATATTTCTACATCACATTCAATGTTTTTATTCATGCACTTTATTCAAACACCCTACTACTTACTGACACCAAACTACCTCTCCCCATTTAGGTACACTCAAACTGAGATCAACACCCTCTACAACGCTGCCCAAGACTGTTCTCCGTTCTGGCAGACATACTTCCAAGAGACCATCACCAACCTCAGACAGCGCTATATGGCCAACGGTGAATGCTCGAGCCCTTGCGATAATAACGAGTGCGTAAATGGAGCTACGTGCATGGAAGACGGACTGGGATACATTTGTATGTGCGGACCTGGGTTCCAGGGAGCCATGTGCGACCAGCCAAGTAAGCCATAAACCTAACCCTAACTGTAGTCGTAATTTTAACTAACTTTAATTTAGCCCTAAACCTAACCTTAAATTTAGTCTTAATTTTAACTAACTTTAATTTAGCCCTAAACCTAACCCTAATTTTACCCGTGACTGATTTTGACACTAATCGTAACAATTAATCTAACTCTAACCCTAACCCTAACCCTAACCCTAATGTTAACTGTAATCATAACTAATCCTAGCCCTAACCCTAATATTAACCTTAACTCTAACCCTAGCCACAACTCTAACCGTAATTTAAACCTTAATCCTGAATAACTCTAAACTAACCCTAACCCTAACTTTAACCCAAACACTAACCCTAATCCTAACTGTAACCCTAATCCCTATATTTTTATTTATAGACCAGCTGCGTTAAAATACTAAGTCGCAAATTGTTAATTTTTTCTTTTGTTTTTTAGTTATCATAGTATGCGATGTTGCTGCCGCGCGCGAATGCCTGGTGTCGCTCCAAAATGTAGTTACCTCTATCTCCAACGGTGACAACTCTGACGCAAATTGCAAGTATGTGACGTCATCATCGTCATCATCATTATCATCCTCATCATTAGTATAATCATTATCATATTATCATCATATCATCATGCAGCATTAGCATTGGCAAGGCCCGCTAGAGAAGTGGCTAGAGTGCTGGATTCGAAATTGATTGATCCAAGTTCGAATCTCGGATAGGTCAGTATTTTCTCTAACTAGCTGCACCCTTTAGTAAGACGCTTAAATTGACAGCTACGTCTTCGACATTGTTTGTACAATACGGTAATCCAGATGTAAAATATTTACCAGCAATAAAACAGCACAAGTGCAGGCTAAATATTATAATATTAATATAGTATTATAATAATAATAATATAGTATTATAATAATAATACTAAAGTAATATAAGTCATACTAGACACAAAATTAATAAAAGCATTTTTTTAGCAATATACAGTAAGTTAATAGTTTGAACAAATATGCAATTAAAGGAAAAATTTGCTTGACTAGAGTTAAAACATGCAAAATAATACAAAAAAACATTTATAAAACCATTCATTATTATTATTTCTATTTTTATTTATTCCGTATTTTTACATTCTTCAACAGAAAGATGACTGGCTACTTAGAATGCATCGGACTCGGCCTAGCGGAATGCGGCGATGACGTCACAACCGCCGCTCTTTCAATCATAATACCCTACGTCAGGTACCTGCAAGACTCTTGCAATATTCCCCCGGTTCAGCCCTCTGTCCCTCCAACTTTCCCAACCCCAGCCACTACTACGTACTATATAGATTCCCTTTGCGATATTGAGCCAGAAATGTGCCAGACTTTCCCGACCATACCGCTCTTGACTACCACACCAGGTGCTGGTTCTACCACTACCCAGATGACATTCCCATCCGGAGGAATCTTCCCAACTACTACCCCGGCTACATCTACTAAGAAACCGCCGAAGACAACCACACCACCACCCACTAAGACTACACCAAAACCACCAGGTTAGTCCGAGTTTTTTATTTTTTTTACCCTGGCTCTTTCTACTTATATTATATCTCATCCAAACTTGATGCTTTTTCATCCTATCTTATCCAATCTATATTCTATCTTATTGCACCGTATCCCACCTATGTTCTACCTCATCCTACTTTAGTCCTATCCATATTCTACCTTATCCTATTTATCCTATCTTATTTGATCTATGTGTTACCATATCCTACCTTATCCTTACTTAATACTACCTTATCCTACTTTAATCCTGATTTTTCTTTCGTTGTCCTATGTTATCCTTTACGTTTTATCCACATTTCACATTTTTATCCACACGTGTGCGTTGAAACTTAAAAGCGATTTTTTTCTATTGCTACGGATTTACTTTACGCTAATAGATTAAAATAGGATTAAGTAAGGGTAATGTAGGAAATATGTAGGATGGGATCGGATTAAGTAAGGATAAGGTAGGATATATGTGGGATTGGATAGGATTAAGTTATGATAAGGTAGGATATATGTTTTAATGGGATAGGATTAAGGTAGGATATATGTAGGATGGGGTAGGATTAAGGATAAGGAGGATAAGCTAAATTTTTTTTGTCTTTTCCAGTGACCGGGTGTGAATTACGCGCCGCAATTGCCTGCGTCTTTGAAACGGTTCTGGAATTACTCAACCAAGACTCAGTGACACCTTACTGCGCGTGAGTATATTGATCAGAACTTAGGGTTAGAGTTAATATTAGGGTTAAGGTTTATTGTGGTTTAATTACAGGGATTGAATTACAGGGATTTAGTTATGATGGTGGGATTAGAGGGATTTGATTAGAAGGGTTTCATTTGGTGGTTTAATTATGGTGGTTTAATAACATAGGTCTTATTATCATAACTTAATTATGCTTGTACAGCCCTTGGATTATACAAGTCATATTTAATTTAATTTATATTTTATTAAAATATGGCGGTATAAACACTGCCATATTTGATTACATATTAATTCCAAATTAATAATAATTCATAATAAACTTTCATTGCTTACTATTTTGAATAATTAATTAATCAATTAATTTTTATTTCTACAATTTAGTTCTCAATTAATATTAATAAATAACTTTTATTATTTATTCTTCTAAATTATTAATTTTTTTTTTTAGTATCCTCACAACTGGCTACAATTGCGCGGCTAAAATAGAATCGACTTGTCCTAACCCTTCACCATTCTGCATCGAATTCCGCGATTCATTCTATTCATCATTGGCTCTCATGTGCTCTGATGATACATGCTCGATTGACATTGCCATGGGCTGTATGGAGCAACTCTATCTTGTACTAGGCCAACCAAATATGTGCCCGTAAGTTTTTTTGTTTTTTTTAGAAATGAAAAGTTTTGGTTTAAACTATTTTGTTCTTACAATTACAAGTTATAATTAAATTAACTTATTAGTCCTTAAACAGTAATTAAAGTTGTAATTAAATTAAAATAATATGTTGAAAATAAATTACAAGTAAGTAATAATTTTGATTTGTAATCACTAATTGGATGCACCTTTTAGTAAGATGCTTAAATTGACAGCTACATCTGAGACATCGTTCATATAATATGGAAATCCAAACGTTAAACTTAACTTGCTGCACTCTTTAGTAAGACTCTGAAATTGACAGTGCTTCTGGGACCATAATTTGATTCATTTTATTGTTTTTACAATTTATTATTTCAGCAAATTACAGAAACTTTACAACTTTTTTCAGGGTCTTTGTCGACGTGTACCAATGCGTTGTTGGTGCCACTTTGACGTGTTCCAATTATCTGCGAGCCTCAATCTGGGATCAGTTCAATCTTCTCATTGTGATACCCCTCGAACAATGCATCCACCACTGCGATGTGGGGCCCTGCCACAACGGAGGCACCTGCGTAGAGTCATCATTTACACCTGGAGGGTACAGATGCATGTGTACGGAGGATTACGCTGGAAAGAATTGCGACGAACGTAAGTTTAACGTCACATGAGCACAGTTTTGATATTTTATTAAGCGAGAGTAGATGCTGTTTAGCTGTGTTTGTTGTTAACGTCACATCAGTGCTGTTGTTTATATTTAAAGCCTAGTTATTTTTTGTAATTTTTTTAATTAAATTTTGTACTTACAGTTTCAGTTTAATTTTTTCAGTGAAATAACGCCTCGTAATTTATTATAGGCATATTCATTTTCAAATTCAGTTTAAATCCATATTCAAATTTGGTTTAAATTCAAATTTTAACGTTATTTTTAAAAATATTTTAGCGTCCAAATGCAGCAAGACCGAGGTAACGAGTTGTTTTGATACTCAAGTGCAGATTGCTTTTGCAAATCTCTACACTCAATGTGTACCCATGGGTGAACCTTACTCGATTTCTTGCAAGTAAGCATCTATTTCTAAAACCAGATTACAATATCTAAATTCTAAATTATATATTATGTTATATATATATATATATATATACATTATATATAGTCATATTTTCATAAACTTTTAGCTTTAAATGTTAAACTTAGAACTTTTCATTGTACTGTATGGTAATATGTTAGTAATATTTTACTGTATAGTAATATTAATACAGTTAGGTTTTTGTGTAAATGTATGAATAAATTCTCATATAAACAAATAGCTTTTAACTACGTTTTTATCGCAGCAATTTGAGAGTTTTGCAAACTAAACGAAAATGTTAAAAATTATAACGTAAACGTTTAAAAATGTTTTAAATGTTTTCAATTTTAGAAATAAATACCTTTTAATTGCGTCGTTGTGTTGTTTTTATTTCAGCTTATTAAACTCGTATTATCACTGAAACGAAAATGTTGTAATATATTTTAAATTATATAAATAAATACCTTTTAATTACGTCGTTCTTTTACATTATAGCGTTTGGGAAACGCTACAAACGTGCGTTACTACCAAGACGAGATACTGCGACGACAACGTTTACATGACTAAAGTCAGTACCATGCTTCAAGTCATTGGGGGCTTATTGCAACTGTGCCAGGGTGCAGCCGCTTGTCGTACGTTATACAAATACTTACGTTTATATTACCCCCGATATGTATGTTACACAAATACTTACGTTGATATTACCCCCCCGTTATGTATGTTATAGAAATAATTACAAATAATTACGTATGTGGTTGTTTGTTGTCACCTTATCTTTTCACTGCATGCAATTTTTTTTTAAGTTATACAAATAATGACGGTAATATTACGTGTTTATTTATTTGTTTGTTTCTTTATTTATTTGTTTATTTATATTTTTTCTTCTTTTTTTTTGTTCGTCTATTTGATTTTTTTCGATTAATATCTTGATTTATTTCTTTATTTGTTTGTTTATATCTTTGTTTGTTTGTTTAGCCCCCCCCCCTATAATTGATTGCGGAGTACAATTTGGTAATTCCGGTTTCCCCGACAATTGCGTCTCATTTGCTGGACAAGCCTTCTTTTACTATCTCTCGTACGACGGAATGAACTTCTTTGAAACTTGCCGGTACGTAAAAACAATGACATTGCCAGGAATTGACCAAGGGCGGGTTGTCACTCTACCCCTCCCCTTAAATGTAATCGACAAAATGTTATCACTCCCAATTTTTGTTTTCCTACAAAATTGGGAGTTTTTAATTGTTATATAATTTCATATATTTCGTCTCTAAATCAGGTTTTTTTTGTTTTTTTCCTAAATACATGTATCCAACATGATTCAAAAAAAATTTTAACCTCCAAATGGGGGGTTTTAACCCCTGACAAACCCCTCCTTTTCTACGGCACTGAGTTAAAATAGTTTATAATCTTAAATTAAATGTTTTATTTTCGTAATGGTAAAATCAAAATAAAAGCAAACTTTTGGTTTACTACTCGACGTTGTAGTCATCAAATTAATGCAATATTGATTTAATTAATTATTTTCTGATAATTATTAATTATTCCAAAATAATGAATAATTAATCAATTTTAATAATTAATTCATTTTCCAGAGAGTACGAAACTTTGATGACTACGTGCTTCTATAATTCATACTACGAATCTTGCCCGGGTTGGTACATCGACGTCTCAAATCAAATCACTTCCTTGACGTACGCCTTACTCAGCGACATTTGCATTGTTTACCCACCAGAACAACAATACTGCTATGTAGACCAGGCAGTCGAATGTGTGGCTACGCTTGAGGGCTTGGTGGCCCGAGCGGACGGCTACGGATACTTCCCTTACGGCGAAATGAGTGATTTCTGCGAGTAAGTACTTCTTGGATTTCCATTAATTTTATTCAATGTAAATCAATAAAAGTTTAGTTTTAGTCAATAAAAGTTTAGCGTGTGTTTAATAATTGAGAGACGATGTCGCAGACGTCCCTCAGTATCAGTCAAGACCACACACGCTCCACCCAAGAAGTGAGGACAAACCATCAACTGAGAGAGGAAACCATTTAGCGGAGGGAAATCAGTTCGTAATTTGGTAGTTGGTTAGGTGAATTTTTACGAATTTAAATGGCTGTAGTAGGTTTGGTGAACCGTTTCAAATTTTGTTCTACTGAATTAAATATTTTTAGGATTAAAGTTGGGTTGGTGAGTTTGAGATTTTGTTGCATTGTTTGGATTTAAAGGTTTTGAGGTTGTGGCAGATGGGTAGAGAGGGAATTTTGATGTTAAAAATTGTGATAGATAAATGACTTGTTGATAGATGGATTTGTTCATTTGTATCGACCAGTGTGATGTTGAATGCTTACTGAATTTGTAATTTGTTGCACCCTTTAATAACACTTTAAATTTTATATCTATGTCTGAAACGTTATTTGTGTAATACGGTAATTGAACTATAAATTTAACTCGTTGCACCCTTTAGTAAGACGCTTAAATTGACAATTATGTTTGAGATCTCGTTCGAATAATACTCCAGACTTTAAACTTAACTTACTGCACCCTTTACTAAGACCCCTAACTTCCACATTTGATAAATCAGTCATATAACGCCATAACATTCATCATTTAACTTACTCATTTAAATCTCTCCCACAATCAAAAAAGCCAACTTTTAAACTCTAACACACCACAAAACCAAACTAACTAATAAATCTTATTTCAGATACGTCGCAGTTGTTGAGATATGCGTGGTTGAGAATCTCATGCACTGCTACGACTACGTGTCCGCGCCGGTTATGGAAATGTACAACTTCCTCCTCCTCGAAATCGACGTCTACTGCCCCATGCCCTGCAATTACAACCCCTGCGGGGATGGTGCGGAATGCTCGCCGATGGGTTACAATGACTACTACTGTATTTGTTCGGAGAGAAACCCAGATGGAAGTGTTATGAATTCGGACATGTGCAATCCTTGTACGTTGTTTTAGTTTTTGTATTCGTTTATGTATTGTTTTTATATTTTGTATTTATGTCTCATATTTATGTATTGTACATATGTATTTATGTATTATTTTTATGTATTTATATATTATATTTAATAATATATTATACTTATGTATTATATTTATTATATTTATTAATATTTTTAGTATTTAGTTTTTGTATTTATGTGCTGTGTTTATTAATCTTTATTCGCAGCAAGTAGATTTTAAGAAAATAATATAAATTGTACAGTTAGGGTTAGGGTTATGAATTAGGGTTAGGGTTAGGTTACAGTTAGGATCAAATGTCGGTACATCAAATATCTGTAAACGAATTGTGTACAATTTTTACTACGACATTTTGGTTAACATTAAGGTTAGGGTTAGAAGTTAGTAGAGTTATGATGTCAGTAGACCAAATATCTGTAGGGTTAGGAATTTAAACTTTAAATCTATAAACTGAGTAACAAAATATCTATAGACTTGAGTATAGCTTTTGTGCTGATGTGACGTTTTGTTTTAGATATCGATTGTCAATTGGATATTGCCGCACAATGCGTTGTGTCTCTCGAGATGTTTGTGAGGATAGGAAATTACTTCGCCGACAGTTACGGAAGATCCGATGATTTCTGCAGGTGAGTTTTCTCTCAACAATTTAGCTCAGTTGGTAGAGCGTTGGACTTTCGTGCGTGAGATCGCCGGTTCAAATCCAGCTGAAGACTCATTTATAAATTTAAACCATATCTTTATACAGTAAAGTATAAAAAACAGTAAAATTTAACTACGTTAATTACATTGCTATCGAATTAAAATTATATCAAATTGCATTTCTTTGTTCTGTATATTTACAATAAAATTACTTAAAGCAATAAATACATTTATTGTTAAATAGATTTTTAAAAAAAATTATTTCGAGTACAAAAACAGTTGAATGCACATTTTACGTAATTAATTTCATAAATTTTATCTCGAAAATAAGAACCCGTTAAATTTTCTCTCCAAATAAACACTCGGCTAATTTTCTCTCCATAGCGCTGTCATGGTCTCAATTGACTGCCTCGAGATAGCCTTCGTGGACTGCACAAACCCAGACCTCAAGCAACCCTACTACGAACAGATCTTCAATATACAATACGCGGTGGGATGGACTTGCGTGTCTCCATGTGAAATGCGTCCTTGCGAAAACAGCGGGGCATGTTTCGCACCGGACGGATACCCCATGGACTTACCGGTAATGATGTCGCCACGATATGTGTACGGATGCTACTGCTTGGAAGGATCTTCCGGAGATAACTGTGAAAATAGTAAGTACAAGGGTGTAAGTAAATATGTAAGTAAGTAAGTAGTAAGTAAGATGTAAGTACAAGGGGGGGGAGGTATTATCAATTATTATTAATTGCTATCAATAGATATTGTGGAGACAACTGCTAAAATTGTAAATATGAGGGTGTATGTAAGTAAGTAAGTAAGTAGGTAAGTAAGTAAGTAAGTGA